>JAQFZN010000194.1:0-41375 GCA_034687075.1 Geophilus carpophagus
TAAAATTCGACTAAAAATGATAAATTAATTAATTAAGCTAACAAAAAAATAATTTTATATGAAAAACTTGTTGACAATTAACCAGATAATAAAAATAAAAGTTGTTTCAGATAAATAGCAATTTTAATTAGTGATTTCATAGGCCATAATTTTTGTTGTCAGTTGCAAACACACAGGAGCTTACAAGTAATTTCTTACTTGTCATTATGAGAGGGGTTGGATCAGCTGCCCTCCTCCTTAACAGTTAAGCTCTAATTACTAGAACCTATGCCTTACACATCGGTTGGCGAAAGCCAAGTCACGGAAATAGACCATATATAGTAGTTGCAGACAGACATGATGGCGATCAGAGGGTAGAAGATGACCTCGTTTCCTTCTGTCAACAAACCGCTTGTTTTTAAAAATGACATGTTCGAGATAAAATTATGTGCAATCTTTATTATTTACTTAGTCTAAGTACTTACATTCCCATTAAAATTGAATTGTAAAAAGCAAACTTTTAAAGGTACCTCAACTTTCTTCTCTCTCGACCACATTCCTCGTTTCCTTATCTAATCTCTGTACACTTAAAAGTAAACAAGCAAAGAAAATCTGAAAACGTGCGAAAATAAAACTTTAACTGGCCTCAAAAGAAGTGGCCCACATTTGTTCTGAAATATAGGCAACAAGGTCTAAGGTCAATTCAGCAAACGGGTCAAACCCCAAGTTATATTGCACATCTCAATACAACCTATCCTTGTTTACTGCTGCTGTTGTGAATGCATTTCCTAAGGCAACGCGACTAAACTGCTAAGATAATGGAAAAACGTTTGTTTGTAAAGAATAGAAAAGCCCTCCTACTGCTTACAACTGTCCATCAACTCATCAGTCGCCAAGACCCTCGTCTGACCCACTGAATCTCTAACAAGAGTCAAAGATTTAAACGTTTATTTAAAACAAAAGAAAAAGGAAAACTTTAAGTTCTAAATTTAAAATGATGGAAATATTCAACCTTATGTTTACTACTTTTAACTCAGTTAAATTTATAAAATTTTGAAATTTGATATCTTTTTTCCTTGCATATTTTCATTACGTAATAGTCAGAAATAGTTTTAGGTACGAAGCAATTTAAAATAAGCCTTGGCGGTTTTAAAACTTAAAAATTAAAATAATTTATTAAAATTTTAAAAATAATGCTCACATAAATGATTTTCTTCAATGAAGATGAGCTTTAATAAATATCGATTTTATTTTTAACTAGTCACGCCATTTTGTAAATTTTAATGCGATAAATTTTTTATATAATTAGGTTAAATATCTGAAGTTAATTATCATCATACATTTAATTTTATAATTTATATTTATTCCAACAAGATATATTGATACTTAGAATATCAACAGTTTTAAATTAACTTAAGCTCAGAGATATTAGTGTAGATCTCCATCATTTACACCACTTAACAAAATTATTTATCTTTGTAAAACATTTTAAAATAATTTAGCTTATTTACCTGAAGCACCCTTCAATATTTTTAAAAATTTTTAAATTGATTTCTTAAATTTAAAATTTTAAAATTTTAAACTCAATGCAAAAATCATTTTTTTCTATCGTACAACAACCTTAAAATCAAACTCAACTAAACCCCCAATAGAAACAGATGGTCTATAAACATCAATGCATTGACGCGATTTGGAAGGGAAACTCTACCAAATCCTTCTCGGTAACTCACTCACTCACTTTATGGGAGGGGAGTAAAAAAAATCAATGAAAATTAAGTCATCGTGACACACAAGTTTTTCCAGCATCACGAGTCCCATCCCAATCATAATGATGATGATTCAACATGGGGTTTTTTCATGAGTATCTTCTGTTCACATATTCTCCCTCATTCCCAGAATTAAATGAAATTTTTCGAAAATAGCCAATCGCAACAATTTTTCAACAATAAACATTTCCCACATTTATTTAATTTTATTCTCTTTCAGTAAAAACTGTAAATTTCCTTAAATGTGACAAGCGTCATCTAGTAACGTCTTGTCGCAACAGGTGACATTTTCTAACTTCTCAATTCACTTTGAACACAGATGCACATCGATACAGCTGTGAGTTCTCCCATTCATTTAATGTCGCAGGAGGGGAAACAAAAATCAAAAAGGAGGGTAACACCTTTCTTTTTTTTTGCCCCCTTTACTAATTTATTTTTCCCAACTCGTGCTGTAAGGCCTATATCGAAGTTTCAAATGACAGAAGAAAAGTTGGTTGAGTGGGATTGAGGGGTGATCCAATATCAACGCAGGCTTAAGGGGGTTGCCAGCCAAAGGTTTTCATCGATCATCGTTCAGTCCGCGTGTGCGGTGCAAGGGGTCCACACGGACTCGCTTTCAGCTTTCATCTTTCATAAACGGGACCAATGACAATCCAGAAAGATTTACTGCCCAACCCCAACATGGTGCGTGATAAGCCTGTCACGGCTTTACGTCACAATTTGCCTGCCCCACACTCTCGTTGTTCTCATCATACATAACATAAGTCTGGGGCTCAACGAAACTCTTTGTCCCTCCGAGAACGATAACAGCACGATGGGTTGGGCCAACACACATCAGGGCCGGACCTTGTTTACCCTCCAACACACACAGATGTCGGCTTCATATACACATCAATAAGATCTAGCTATGAATTCGTGATGAAGGGAGAAACGGCTGAAAGGGAGAGAACGGAATTCAACATATTCAAATCTTTTGTCTGACAATTACTTGAAAGACTAGAAAGCAACCTCTGCGTTGTTTACGACCACAACATTCAATATGAGTTAAAGAGGTTGTTCAAGTGCTCACAACTACGCAATAGACTCCCCTTGGCATCTTCGTTCAACCGTACTGATTTATAATTATGCACATTTTTCGCTCACTGAGCCAGAAACATAAGAGAAAACTGGAAATCTTTTAAAAATCTTTTGTGTATCGTATACCTAAACCTTCGTCTTATGTTACCTCCAACTTTTTTTTTTTATTGCGAGAGGTTTTGTTTTTCTTTGTATCAAAGTCTTATCACCTTGATCCAAGTTTTTTCTTCTTCCCCAACCCGAATTTCCCCATTTACAACCCTCAAACACAATTCGCACGTGCCTGGCATTTCAATCTTACTTTAATCCGCCACAATCAAGCTTAAGTGGGTAAAATTCAATCGCAATTCTATTGCCCTTAACCCCATCTCACCACAATAAATGACAACCCATGACACGACTCCATTTTCAAAGCTCCAATTGCCGTTCGATGGAGTGAGTAAACAACAGCTTTGCTGATAGGACGACCAGTTTAGGGTAACACCTCCATATCTACATAGGAAAGTGTTACACACTTCAGCGATCGTCAAAGCTGGTGTTAAGAACCCCCATAACGAAATCCACGTTCTCTCACGAACAGGAATCAGTGTCGAAGCAAATCTTAATTAATTGAGGCCTGGAATCTTGATCCTCTAAAGTGACCTCAAACGTTCAGCCCACTAATGAGTTGGCGGCGTGTCGGGGGTCTTCCAATCGGATTACTGGACGCCACCGCAAGCCGAGCCCCGCGTAAACAAAAGCCCCTCCCCCTTGTCAAGCACCCCGACTCGCATTTCCGTCAAATGAAAACGGGTGGCCTTTTTCACTAGAACGTCATTTAGACCCATTTCGAGCTCGTATCGCTCCCGATCGATTCAAATAGTCGTTCGGGGGTTAATTCCAGATAACTGTCCCCTCGTCCCGAGTCCTACCATGAAGAGAACAGACCCTTTTTACGACGTGAAAATCACGGTAGCGTGCACGTCATTGGTTGGTGGTGGCCACGTGACCCACGTTTTCGCTGAATCTCATTAAGTAAGGGGGCAGTGGACGCCGTGTGGTTTGTGTGAGGGGGAATCACAAATCATTTGTCGCTTGCACCATAAACTTCATTATGAGCTCGTATTTCAGCAATATTTCCCCGAATAATTGGTCGAACAATAATCAAGAACAGTTATATGTGCAAAATGCAAAATATGCTAACCATCATTACCCGGTCGTATCTGAAAATTACAACCAATACAGCACCTCGCCGCCATTTGCCCCTCGGTATCCCGCATACGGTCGCCTCGAGGTCGGCACAGTACCCTCAAAATCGGTCACTTACGAGTCCCCGAACCCTACCTATGACGGACAAGCATTTCTCACTGCCATGGCTCCGCGTGCGGAGGCCGATTACCCTAGCTGTAAACACGGCGGCTTCACTGCAAATACCGGCGCCATATCTGATACATGCGCCCAACAGCCGTTCGACGTGGGACAAACTATCGGTTATCCGCCCAAACCCCCTAATTTTTACCCTTGGATGAAATCGTATACAGGTCAGTTAATGGACACCTAACGTGTTTCCCCTTATATTTGCTCTCGGCCATGTGTCGGAGATAAACAACAGTGCACCTGCGCGTTTCGCGCTCTATTACAAATTTTAAAAAAAAACGTATCACGTGGATTCGCGCACGCTCAGTTGAATCGGTTGCCATTTTTGTTTCGTAATGTTTTGGTGAGATTAATGAATGAAAAATTTATTTATTAGTAGTATGTGTATATCGAGCTATGGTTGATTTTATTCTTAGTATAGATGGATAGTTTGAGTCTTAGTAATGTATTTATTTTCAGATGGAGGCCACGGACCGAAACGAACACGGCAAACGTATACTCGTTTTCAAACACTCGAACTCGAAAAGGAATTTCATTTTAATCGGTATTTGACAAGGAGACGTAGAATCGAAATAGCACATGCGCTTGGGTTGACCGAACGACAGATCAAAATCTGGTTCCAAAATAGGAGAATGAAAGCGAAAAAAGAAAACAAATTACAAAATGGACAAACCACTGAATCACCAACCGATGAAATCAAACAAGAAACAACCAAAGATGATGACGAAATAACTGACGATGATGAAGGTTTATGTAGCTGAGCTTAGCCAAAAAAAAGAAAAAAATTCAATCTATTAATGAAAGAAAAAAAATTCTACGTCAGTTGTTTTCTTCATTCACTCCTTTCTTTTCTTTCCCATTTCCTGACCCTGGTTGACCTCTGAGGATTGCACCTCGAGCAAAAATGCCTCCCCCGTTTTGACAGACTATAAAATGAGAACAAAACATTTTATGACACAAGGGAGCAATTGAACAAGGGCACCCAGGGATTCTGTCTCAACACATCGGACACAACGAAGTACGGAACAAGAAAGCTAACGCTGCAAATTGAAGGCGCCATTTTGGGGGTCATAATAACTTCGCACCAAAAACTTGCATAAAAACTCGGGACTTGTAGAAGAAGGTAGGAGAAAAATCTACTGGAACTTTCAATTTGCTGCATACTACTAATTTTTGAGACATTGATAGTGATTTCTGCTCAAAATCATTGTGAAAGTGCGTAATGAAATCCTTTATTCCTTTACTTTTATCAAACTGGCAATCACAATGACTTTCTAGTTATTTTTAGTTAGGTTATTTTTTAAGTTCCTACATAATTTGCTCACTTGAAATATTTGTGTGTGATGTATTTATTTACCTAGCTAGTCTTAATTTGCTTATTTTTTTATTTATAATGAGTTTATATTAATATTTTTTGTTCCATTTTCATCCTCAGGTTCCTAATAAGTAAGAAAAATTGTCAAATTGTTTACACATTTTTACTTGTTCCTATTACATTACCATGTAATCATTCCTACTTTTCTTGAAATAATATTTTTCAAGTGCTGGTGTAAACCTAAGAAAAAAAAACTTTGGCCTAAATCAATGTTGTGCCTAAAATATTTCTGCATGCAAACTGTATATTTATCAATAGAAATACGTATTTATATTTTACGAATACTAACTGAAAACTAGATCTATTTTATACCATAATTTTAGAAAAAAACTTACACTTTAATACAATACTAAGAATATTTGTCAAAGCCAATATTTGGACAGAATACTCATATTTTTAGGTATATATTTCCATTTTGATGCATCCATTTACTAAAAACAAATCGAAAAACACGGGTCAGACTAATATTTATCATACAGAAAATTTATCTCAATTTTAATTGCTCAAATCAGTGCCAAAGAAAAATAGTAATATATTTATTCAATACAGGTGAAAA
This sequence comes from Geophilus carpophagus, assembly GCA_034687075.1. NCBI lineage: Eukaryota > Metazoa > Arthropoda > Chilopoda > Geophilomorpha > Geophilidae > Geophilus > Geophilus carpophagus. The sequence continues at coordinate 6,110 of JAQFZN010000194.1, forward strand.
ATAGTATATTTTTGTTCTTTTATTGATGTATAAAAGCATGTATGCATTTTTTCTTCATATTGAAACGTGAGCTTTAATAGTAAAAGAATCGATTCTTAATTTAATTTTTTTAAAGTTTTAACTGAATACCAAATAATATTTTTTCAACCTGTTAATTAAATGAGTAATATTAATCATTGGTATTTTAATAATGAAATTCCAGGTTGTATTAACATAATTTATTTTGAAATTTTTAATTTTTGTTCTTGAACTTTTAATTTAATGCTTTTATTTCAGCTCAAACTTTAAGAGTTTTACTAAAATACGAAAAGTTCAAAATACAATGTTTGAATGTTTTATAAAATAGATGTATTGTGACTTGTTTATTTTTATAATTTAAAAGTGGTTACAATGTTCATCGTGTGTTTGTTGTGAATATGAAAAAAGTGTGAATATAAAAATTTCTTTCATAAATTGTCTTTCTAAACAAGTGCATTAACAAGTTTGATGAAGGACAAAGTGAAATGAGCTATTCAAAAACAATTTTGAATAAAAATTGTAAAAAAAAATTTTTTTTCTTATTTCTGAGAAATAATATTTAAAAAACATGCAAAAAACTGAGTAAAATCAAATCAAGTTTAACAAACTGTTCCTTTAAACTTATTTGCAAGAAATGTAACAAAAAAAAGTTTTCACTCTTCTTTGCCTTATTTTCTTTTATGTAAGGTATATACAAATTTCATCGAAAAAACTTTGCTCTGACTCACATTCGGTCTGTATAGTCGGTGCATTTTTTCCGTTAATAATCTCATCTTCGATTACTTTGCTCATCAATCATCCCTGTCGAATTGATGCAACGCGAATGAATGGAGACTTGCATGAGTAATTTTTTCCAGTTGCAAATTCTGACATGCCAGTGAAAAATGAACCTGAGTGTCTCCTTTCAAAGCAGTATGCTACACAGCTCACATAGAAATTAAGCCAAAATTAAACAAAAAAAGGAGAGCTTAGTATCAGGAAAAAAGCAAATAGAATTTTTATTTTCTTTCTAAATTCACAGCTACAGTTTTTATTGGAAATGCAATACTTTATTTAATTAATTCGCTGTGTACTGACTATGCGTAATTACAGCACAGTAATAATAGTAATTGACAGATAATTGAACAAAAGCCTTGTGATAAGAGCTCTTCCTCATTAATTTTTTGTGCACATCCTGAGGGCGAATAGAGAGGAGCAATATGTCTCTTTGAACAAATTTTATTGACTATATCTCTATTGATAGCAAGTGCAAATAGTTGTCCGACACTTAAACTCTTATAACCTTCAATCAATATTTACACAAGAATGCACGCAGACTTTAAACAAGAGCATTGTTTACATTCTCTTATGTGTAATTTTTACATTATAAATCAACACACTATCAAAAAATTGCTGCCATGCGTCCGTGTATCAATCTCTTAATATTCCCTAGCCAACTATGTTGAATAACATGTCACTTTATCTTCATGCACTTCATCAATCATTAAACTCCCACTGGTACAAAAATTTGCCTCCACAAAATTTTATGTCGCTCCGATCGGACGGCCATTTCTGTTTACATCTGACGTCAGAATGGCGGCTACAGTTGTATGTAGGGGTAGTCAATCGTCAGGTTAGTTTCATTCTTACTATTAATTTCGAACATTTCAACTTATTATTTGCACTCACTTTAATTAGTTAAAATAGATTTAATTTAATTTTTTATATATAAATTAATAATAGCACTTTTTAGCCAACTATTCATTTTCTTTTTTTAAATGCAGCTTTTCCTTTGTGCCATCACCTACAGAGTGCAGAATAGCATTACCTGTGGTGAGATTTGTTCCGAGTGAGAACAAGGACTTCTCCTCTCTTTCTACTCTTCCTCACGATAAAGAAAAGAATGAAAGCAAAGGGTTATATTTTATACTTGTCTCGTGTTTGCCCTGAAGGCTTAGAATGAAAAGGGTTGCTGGGAGAGTGACCATATAACGAACCGCCCATTTTATAGGGAGAAGATGTCAAGAATTGAGTCTGTTGGACACCCTTGGTTTGATTGCTTTATGGCACCCTTCTCACAAACGGCCAGCCGTGCCCCAAAACCCGCGAGGCTGCGAAAAGAGCTGAAAGGGCACGGACAACCCGCGGTGACCCCTACTGTCGGCACGCTTAAGGGAATAAGAAAACTCCAAAGCTCTAACTTGATTGTGCCTCTTGTTTGTTCGTTTTGGTCTTCCGGAGAATTCAAAAGTGCCATCAGGCGAACTTGTTTACAATTTTTCTAGCAACCTGCATATTTCCCATGTTAGGATTGCACTGTGAAAAATTGCAATACTGCTCCGTGAAGATCAGCTGGCCCAAATGGGCCAGGGAGAACGAGATTCGTCTGCTTTTATAAGCAGGCACGCCTTTAAAATCTACGTAAGAAAATATATGGCCATCATTAAAAAAAATCTGCACATGCTCAGTTTCTGTTAACGTTACCTTCAACTTTAACAATTGAATTTAAATCTGTGCAGTGAGCTTATTAATAAAATATTTTTATTGTTTGCATTTAACCTTATTACAATATGTTTTTTTTAAATACAAATTATTTTTAAAAAATAGAATTTTTTATTATTTGTTTATTTATATCATTTGATTATTTTAAACTTTGTATTTAGAATTTTAATTTTAATTCCATGTCAAACCGTTTAAAACGTAATAAATTTTCTTTTATGGTACATGATTAGCTTATTTCTACCAATCATAATAAATTCAGACTCACTTTAAAATGCTTATAAAGCCTTTATTGCAACTATAAAAATAAAATAATGATTTGAACATCCACCTTTTACATAAAAAAAAAACAATTTACAGAAACCAAAAAAACACTAGAAACTGCTCACAACTTAGCTCTCACTCTCAAAGAACGACGGGAGCCATAACTCACTCGCCTCGGAGCACGTGGAGCTCACGGTAGCCGCGCCCCGGCACAGCTCGACACTCCCACGTTCACCACGTGCTTGCTTCGCCAACTAAATCTACTACGACTGCCACGTGTCTGTAATAGCTAACCAGTTAATGTAGACTGCTTCGTACGTAAAACTATTTACAAATACCCGTTTAATACCTTGATAATCCACGCTAAAACTGCAAGACACCCACGAAACATTAAGCCTCGTCTGGGCGGCTCTTGCCGTGGCTCGGCCCACTTGGCCTGACCTTTTGCACAGACCTGCCCCTACTACTCTACCGTCTGCTAATTTCACTTTCTGTTCATGAACCAGTTACAAATAAGTGTCAAAGGGCAACTTTTTGTCTTCACAGAAGACAAAGCATCGCTTGTAGATGCGAGCAAAACGATAACAAGCCGCCGAAGCAGCACAACGATGCCGACGAGTGGTCGTCTGCTCCGCACCAACTGCTTCGATCACTTTCAAGCATCTAAAACGATCAAAATGGCCATGCGCGAGTTATAAAGTGTTAGCAGAACATTCGTTTTAATTATGCCGTCATTATAATAATAATTTTTGACGTGGCGACCATGCACAAGCTTCGAAAATGCACCCCAGCTACCCTATTTGAATAAACATGTCGGCGTCATGAGATTCCCCTCGTACGGCTACAAACGCCGTTTTCTCAAGCATTTCATATCATCCATGCGTCTAATCTTCTCACCTGTATATCGGGATGCTTTGAGCATTGAGTGTCATCTGGTTTCACGCAATTAAAAGTGTAAACAAGGTATAAGCATCAGCTTGGAAAAGGTGAACTCACATGATTATGTACTTAACCTTTCACTCGTGCTCTTCTCCCATTGGCTGTAGCTCGTCACGTGGCCCAGCCGGGCGTGCCTTATATGGAATAATGTGCTATTAAAAGTGTGCCAGAGGTTTCCTGGAGTGCAGTACGGCCATAATTCATCAAAATTGCGTGGAATATTGGACACAATTATTGCCGCGCCACAAATCACACGCGACAGATGAGTTCGTATCAGTTTGTCAACTCGCTCGCAACGTGCTATAACCAACGTGGACAGGACACCTCTGGACAGGACTATTATACGCCAAACGTGCAATCCTACGGCAGCTGCTACAGCCCGGCTGCGTCTCAGACGCACCAATATCCGTACTCTCAGGCGTCCGTGCCTCATATCCAAAATGGCGACCACTACAGCGGGTCGCAGCGGCTAAGTCATCCCAATAGTAATAGCCGAAGTCCGAGCACTCCGGCGGGCTCGACAGTCGGCCAGGCGCCGAGCTGCAAGTACGCAGAGTCGAACGCGGGCTCCCCGCAAGACTTGAGCGCCACCGGAGGTCACCAACCGCCACAGCGGAGTCCCGAGCAACAAACCCCCGCCCCTCAGAGTCAGGTGGGCGGCCAACAGCAGCAGCAACAAGCTCCACAGCCGCAAAATAAGCCACAATACCAGAGCAACCCGCCCCAGATCTACCCTTGGATGAAACGAGTCCACCTGGGCCAGAGTAAGTAAAAGATTGCCACCGCGGCCTTGAGTCGTAAATCTTAGCGAAACGCGCGAGGCAGGCGCGTGCTCGCACCAGCAGCTGTTCCTGGCACCCGGCTCCGCGTGCTTCCCTCTCGTGTTATACTCTATGAATGAAATGTTGTGTATATGATGAGCAAACGCGTCGTCTGCTTTCCATTCACCCGTGTCTTAGAAAAATTGTTCAAAAATTGTCATTTTAATGTCAAAAAAATTGTCAAAAAAATCTGAGTCGAAAAAAAACGAGGTAAAAGGTAAATAATTAGAGAAAAAATTTGGCTAGGAGCAAATTTTTTAGCGATTTGTGATCCGGGGGGAAAAGAAGCGGGTAACTGATCGTCAAGTGGGGAAAGTTGAACGAGACACTCGGGCAGTTTGAGCGCTCCGCACGAAGCCAATTGGATCAAGTATCGTTTAAGTTTATGAGCTGCAATAAAAACTCGTCTCTTTACACGAGCAAGTGGCGAGTAAATCTAAAGACGCTTTTCGTTCTTCGAAAATTCTATGAATGAATGAACAAATGCCTTTAAAAAAAATAATATTTTCTTGTATAAAAAAAATAAATTATGTAACGCATGCTCAGCATTCAATAGCAAAATAATAAAAAGGTGAGAAAAAAATATTTTATCACCTTTTTATTCTGGCTCTCAGCAATAAATTTACTAACATTTCACTCAAGGTTTATTGAAAAAATAATGTGATTTTAAGTCAATATCATCATCTTAAAGACGAACGAGACATCCTCATCCTAAATAATCCTGTGTCTCTTAATTGAAATGCAAATTTTCAAAGAGGGTGTAAGGGGACGAATTAATTTTTACTCTGCAGGTGCTTATGTAGGAGGAAAATGAGAGAGGCAAGGGGTACAGAGGGGAAACTGTGCAGTGGCAATGGTCAATGGGGGGTTATCTGAACGCTTCAAATGCGATCAGTGATATCGGAGATTTTTTTTTCGCCTCACTTTCTAAATCCCCTCCCTCTCCTTTTCAGTGCGTTTGATGCATGGTTCTCTTCCGTTCTTCCCCAGCCCTCCTCCCTGCCTCTCACCCCGTGTGCCAAGCTGCTGAGCCGCGACTTGAAAAAGGCATGGCTCGTGGCTTTTCTATGTGTGTACAATACAATTGTATATATTAGAATGAGTTCAAAGTGTAAAAATTAATATTTTTTTTTGTATTTTATTTGTTGTGCATCACAGACGGCGTGAACGGTGCGGAGACCAAGCGACAGCGAACGTCCTATACCCGGTATCAGACGCTGGAATTGGAGAAGGAGTTCCATTTCAACCGCTATCTGACCAGGAGGAGGCGAATTGAAATTGCGCATGCCCTCTGCCTCTCTGAACGTCAGATTAAGATCTGGTTTCAAAACCGGCGGATGAAGTGGAAGAAGGAGCATAAGATACCCAGCGTCAATCAGGTGCCGGGGCCTGTCGTTCATGCCGATCTCGGCTCGGACACTAAGGGTTAAGTGCAAAAAACAGACGAGACCCACCATCACACACCCACACCCTTCCAGGCTTCCCTCAACCTCGTTCATTTGTCACTCGTAGACCTATAGATCCAGCGCTTGATTCATTGGCGTTCCTCATCTGTATAGACAGTGTTTTCCCTCACAATCCCCTATTAGCCACATAGGCTTTTCCCACCCCTCCCACAACACAGTTAGTTGTGTGATGTGCATGGATGCTTCGTCTAAGAGTGAAAAACCCCGTGCGTCAAGCCGGCGCGAAAATCCGTCCATCCACACCCCTACACCAAGGGGCCTGTCGATGGCTCACGAGGTGCACCCCTCTGTAACCCGTAGAGGGATGGAGCATCTCGATCCAATGAAGTTATTGGCCACGCGAGCGGCCGCACGGGGACCTCAGGTTGGGGGCAAACAGGCAAAACTCTTATGAAGTATCGTTCTTTTCTGTTGTAATGACAGCAACATCATCCATCATATTTTTCCCTTCCATTAACAGAAACAAAGAAATGGAAAAAAATTAATAGGGAAGCCCATGAGACGTGTCACTTACGAGAGAATAAACACAGCCCACGTTTAATTAATTGTAGTATTTGATATTTTGTATCACTAAAAACGACTCACCCTATCGTCAACTTTCCACCTGTCAAGAAAAAAAATAGCAAGTTTGATATGAAAACCTAGCAGCTGGAATATTTCTGCATGCCAGCTTCTATTCCACATTCGATCAAGTTAAGGTGTCATATACCCTTCAATTCAAAAATATGTAAGAAGCAAATATAATTTTTTTTTTAAATTCAATGTTTTACTTTTTGTTCAAAAATAAAACATTTTTTTTAAAGAGAAACTATTAGTCAAACGACAATCCAATCAGGTTTGGGTTGTCGTTAAGCAGTATATAAGGGCTTGTACTTGAATTGCGATGATGTTTAGTATCAATGGGCTCCCTGATGAAGCTTTGTAGCAAACTGTCAAATGAAAAAGATGAATGAATTTTTGCATGGGCTTCTGTATTAAGCTATCTACAGCTTGACAAGTGTTGCAGAATTGCAATTTTTTTTAGTTTTTTTTTTCTCGAAAATAATACTGCCCCCTTGCATTTATTTTTGTTATTTTTCTTTATTTAAAATGATATATTTAAAAGGAATTGTATTGTTAAACTAATAATTGTTTTGCATTCCTTCAAAATGTCCATCTTCAAATTGCCTGGGCGTACATACAAATCGTACCATAACCCTTCTTGTACAATAAAGAATTTTTGTAATAACGATAAATTATAATAATAATAATGATTAATAACAATATTAATTCACAGTGAACTTATAGAAAAGTAATGAAAGAAGTTTAATACCAATATTTAAAAAATCGCAAAGTTAGAAAAAGTATAACTGTTTGTGTAATGTTTTTTCATATTAGATATGATGAAATCGATGTGTTAGTGATTCATTTGTCTCAATTGTGTGTTTTAACATATTTAAAAGCTCCGCATAAATCTTTGTGTACCCAAACAATGTGTATAGTCAACATGTTTCATAGTAAAACAATTATTGCCTCTTAGCAGCAAAACTAATAGAGACAAAATATTTTTTCAAAAAAAATGGAACGTGTTCTTATAACCATCCATAACTTAAAAGTCAAATTACGGTTATATACAGGGTTATTTTGTAGAAATAGGCCGAGTAGCCTATAGTATAAGGATGTGTGCAAATATACTCACCATTAACGAGCATAATGCTCAATCATTTGTAAATAGTTAAAACGTTTTTTATATGTATTTCTTTTTTTTTATTACTATTCTCTCTCATTTCTTTCTAATAATTTTCTTTATTACATCTTGCATTTCGATCTAACAAAAAAAAAGAAAAATCGACCCCGGGGTCTCGCACTAGCTCTGTCAAATGAATCAACAACTCCCCTTACTTAAACCCTATTGGTCCTTCAATTGTAAAAGCTTAACCTACGATTTCTTCAACTGCAACCTGAAACTTAAAAACGGACAGCTCACAGTGCAGGGGTTGGTGGTTTCCTGTAGACTTGAGTCAGCCAGGCGACTTTCAAGAATTTTACAAATGCGTCTCCCAACTGTTGATTTGATCGTTTTCGTCGAGTAAAAAAACAGCAGTTTTGAGAGATGTTTACCTTTCTTTCCTTCTCTAGCTCACTAAACCTCTTCGTATTTTTTTTTAAACAATTGAATACTTGACTAAATTTTCAGTAAATTTGAATTAAAAACAAACCTATATTCACTCTTTCAAAGTATATATTGGAAATAGTATAGTGACTTTTCTTGTAAATCTAGTAGTGTTCAATTTTTTATTCCAAGCACAAAATTGCCCTCGTTGATCGCTTTATCAACTGACCATTGGTCACGCGCAAGACATGGAACGTGGTAATCGTAGTGATCAGAAAGTGTATTGGGGCTTTGTGCCTTCTGTATATCGAAAAGTCCTCACATCGAAGTAAGCACTAAGATTTACTGCCATTGCATAACCAACTTTATTGTCTTAACCATAATCCCAATAATTTCCACTGAAAAAACTCAACTGAAAAAAAAGAAACAAACCAAAAAAAATGTATCAGCGAGACAATTTATTCCAGTCAGAACCGTCTCTGCACTTTTTTCTCATGTTGTCGATTCTTGACGGGCAAGAAGCGATGAAACCCTCCCCCACAAAAGATATCAGTGGTTCTAATTAGAGGCTCACAAGATGAAGAATGCTTCTAGACAGACGGCAGCGTTTTCTTTTCTACCAAATCATGATTCGAATGCGTGCTTGCTTTTCATCCGCGTCGCATCTTAATGAACCCTTTTCCCCTCAACGACATTTATTTATGCCCTTTTCCGCACCTTATTCTTCTTCAAATAATTTGTACATATACTCTTAAAGTATACCAAGTAATACTTATCATCAATTTTCTTTTGTTTTAATTTTTTCTTGTAAAGTGTTTTATTTCATAATAATTGTTTGTTATAGTTTGTAATTGTTTTTTTTTAACTAAAACTTTCAGAATTGTTTCTTTTTGTTTGTTTTATTCGTATGTGTGCGTAAAAATTCATACAATGTGTGAGATTAATGTGTTTCCATTCCATGTTAATATAAAAATTGTTGCTGCTGTAGATAGCAAAAGATGATGAAAAATTGGGTTTTTGTGTTACTGAGTGATAGATTTTTTTTCTCCCACCCCACATTCAACAGTGTGATGAGTTTTGTATAGCTTTTGATCAAAACAGTGATCTCAAGTAGATGACATTACAACTGCTGTAATTCATGTATTCCTCATGTCAAACATACAATAAAAATCATTCTGATACTCGATTTATTTTTTTGTGTTTTGGTTATGTTATTTCTTTCGTTTTTATATTTAAATTAATTTCAAAAATAAAAAAATAATATTCAATTACGAAAACATTTTTTAAAATGCAAGTTAATCGCACGGATTTGCAGTGATCAAAGAATCTTGAACTCTTCTTCGTAATTACAGGTTAGTAACTATATCGATTTCTTTTGACAATCAATACTAGTGCTGTGAAATTTATTAACTCTTAGAATCAAAATAAAGTGGAAAGTCAAATCCTTGAAGATTTATTTTAGAGTTACAGTTCACTTTGTTAAAAAAATTGTAGTCTGTTAGCAAGAGCAAACAACTTTTAAATTCAAACTTTATATTAGGCAAAAAAAGAATAAATTAAAAGAAAAAAATTGTAGTGTCAAGACGTGGCGCCCTCGAGAGGAATTTGTCCAAACTAAATCGAATCTACAATTTTTACTCTGCACGAGTATGCCCTCTTGTATCAACTTCTCATATTAATTTTACTTTAAAAGAAACTGAATTTAACATCATGCTCCTTCTAGAGTGATTTTAAGAGTACCTCTCTAATTGTACCTCTCTAAAATAATAAACAAAAGTAAAAATTAATAAATAATATTTGCTTTGTAAAATTAACTTATGATTTAAAGTAAATATAGATTATATTACAAATGTAATGACATCAATAATCAATACTAGATCTTAGATGTTTACTAAATAAATAGCTGCACAAATCATTAACTCTCATCAACCAATCACAATAATAAAAATTAAAATAACTATAAAATATAAATACATTTTTAGACTAAATTTAATGTAATGTATTTATTTTTACTTTTTACCCCTCTATCGTAATATCTATCTCAAAGAAATCAACTGATGCTGTCCCCTAACGTTAATTTTAAAAAACTAATAAAACATAAAAGATAAAATAAAACAGTTTCTTGTTTCTTAAAATTTTTATTTTCGTAATACATTTTAAAATAAATTAAAAAATACACTAAACTTCAATTTTTGTTCAAAACTATTCATTATCTTATTTATTAAAACTACTGAAACATTCACACATGTATTGTCACTTATTAGAGCTACTTAAGAAAAAAACAATGAAGATATGCAAACATATAAATTTCCTTGTGTAACTAAACACTGAGCCAGCTGCAGAATGTTTGCATGTCAACAATTTGCCTCATTCTTTTTTTAATGTTTATTTGCCCACTATTCAACACCAGTTACCCTGGGTCTTAAAATCCAATTTTATTGCATGGGCTAAAAAGAAAATCTTCCAAGCCTTGATTTCTTCCCCTGATATTCTTCTTCCTCAGGCATGGTTATAAGAGTAATAAAACAGACCAGTCAAACAATTTGAAGTGCAATTGATGCCATCCGACACTCGAGTCAATTGCCCCGTTAACGTATTACGTATGCGAGAAGGGGCAAGAACTCAATGACCCCTACTGTCATCTGAGATGGGTCGTCAAAACAGCTATGGCTGACCAAGAAGAGCCTCCTAGTGTTATATCTTCTTTGCTGCGGGCCTCGATTCCATCGAGCATTGGTTCTTGCGAAATACCCTCCCTCAACCGACCATAAAACTGAATGGGAATCGGGTAGGGCCCTTTTGTCACCAACTACTCTTTGTTTGCCTCTGCTGTCAAAGGGAAAAAAAAGTTGCGACTAATTTTCACACACAATGAGTGTTTTATGGGTTTGAACAGCGCGCCACCATTGGTACATCCGGGTCACGTGAGGGCTCTAAAATGAAGAAATTATGACTTGTGTCTGGAAAAAATACGACTATACAGCAGGAACAAAAGGGCCCTGGAATATTGCAATTGGTATCGCTTTTCCAACTGCCACTCGCTAGGGTTGGGTCCCTTTAGCACACCACCGAATCGATGGTATTGCACCAATATCGAATGCAACGGCTCCGTTGACCCATCCACAGAGACTCCATGCTTCTAGGGGAAATCGTGTTGTGTGTGTCAGTGTGCTTGCCGCCCGTTTGATCTTTATGGCCACCGGAAGACATCTTAGAATGAAACCAATCGGCGGGAAACGAGCTCGTGCCTGTACAAGCTTAAGCCCAACCACTAGCTGCAGCAGCGACGGCAGCGGGAGCACCAGCGAGAGCCACTAAGTGGTTCTTGGGTGTAGGTTTACACTCTAGCGTCTCCATCACGAGCGCCTAAAAGGTAAGCGTACAATTTTGTGCTAAGCTAAAGCGTCATTTCTTTACCATACATATTATATCTAAGTACCGCATTTGTACCCCACGCATACTATCGAGTGGCTGTGACCAAGACGATGTAAATGTTTTAAATGTTGGTGGCGGCGTGGTTGCCTTCACGTCATGATGAATCGAGTGTGTATGTGTGTGAAGCCAGTTTGCACTGGGCTCAGCACAATGCCCGCCCTTCAACGCAACGGGCGAGCGCAGCGCACACATCACGTGCTGCATCTGTCGCTCCTTGCCCTTCCTCCTCACTCTTCATTCCTCTTTTTGCTAGCTCTCTGACGTCGGTAGACTCGCATGGAACCCAAGTTGCTAGTCTGAAAACTGTACAACGACTCCGTCAGCCCTAAGCCACAACGCAACCAACTGCAACAGCCAATATTGTGGCGGCGCACGAATCATGGCAGCCACAGCCGCCATTGGTCTCGCACACTGCGTCTTGCTATTACGAATTCAATCTTTTGATAACAGTTAGAAATCATTCGTTATTGTTTACACAATGTTTTCGGTATCATTTATTAACCTACAATATTGCTTGCTTTGAAATTATCATTTAATTTTCACTCCTTTTTGCTTATATCTGCAGCCACTAGATTTTAAAATGGCGCTTACTCAGGGTCATTTTTCGATTCGTTAACAGCAAGTAATGTCGCGATTCATATTCGTGTATTAAGTTGTAACTTTTGCAAATTGATGATTGGACGCCTTTCAACGGCTGCTTTGTTCATTTCCCTGTTTTGTATAGAAGTAAGGGGTTGTCTTTTCGGCCTTGCAGATTAGCCCCGTGAGTTGGCATTTTTCCTTCTTTACGTAGCCTTCTACGAGCTTCATACTCACCTAATCGATAAAGCTAGGCGCTTCTAATGATTCCCCAAGTACTTCAATAATACTACTTAAAGTAACGAAATCAATTGGTATAGAAATCTACCTTTAATGTGCTAATAATTACCACCTGTAGCCATATATTGTAACAATTGAAAAGTAGAATGAAATCAAGCATTGTGTACACGTAAAAAACATGGCGGGTTTGCCTGAAGCTCTCTTGCTTGCTCTTTCTTCAAAGCTCGCCAAATTCGCAGTAAGATAAGCCAAGCAAAGTTGTCTTCTTGAACATAAAATTAAACGTTTTTGTGAGAATTTTTTGAAGATGAAATGAAATTCATAAGAAATGATGTAATTTCCTGAAAATTAGAAATTCCTAAAATTTATTCCACTGAAAAGATTTACACCACATAGAGCACTAGGAAGTCAAGCATGCAGTCATAAGACATTTACCTCACAAAAGAGGGAATGTATAAAAGAAAGAGTGAAAAAAAGGTTTAAAAAAAATGTTCGTATGCCATTTGAATGGTTGCCCAAATACCTTTACCATCATCACATTAGTGGGAATGTGTTTGAAATGCCAGTCCTCCCTTCAGGTCAAACAGAACAGCATTCCGTCATTAGTATAGCTTGAGAGACTTTTTGGAAAAATAAAAGCAACATTTATTATTTATATAATTTCATATATTTATTTATATACGCTAATAAATGGTTTTAAAAAGAAAGTAAAAATATAGAGTAAATATACACAATTGTGCTGCAATTTTATCTAAACTGTTACATAAGTAAGTTAAATTAAAATCTATTTTATGAGTTTGTGAAGTTCCAAAAGACTATTCTAAATGAATTTCAATTCAGTTTTTACTTTCTTTAGCATGTGGTGCCAATGTGTAATCTCTTTTTTTAAAGCCATGTTTATTGCACAACACGACATTTATTCGCCATTTTATTAAAAGTAGAAACATAGACCTGCTGTTATAGTATTGATTCACGTTGCAAGGCATGAACTGCACAATGCACTGAACTCAAACATGTATCTCAAAGCCCTTAACTGAATAAAAATCTCGAATGTATAAAAATGTAAGACTTTAAGAAATTCTAAATTTATAATTACAAATAAATTGTTTATTTCAACTCCAAAATAACTTTAAAACTATTTATTCTAATAAAAATTGACCATTCTGTCAACCTAAGTAAAATATTTTTAGATTTTTTTTACATCTGATGATTCCTATTTAGTAATGAATTATAATAATATTTTTACAAATATGTGCAAAATGTAAAGAAACGACTTTTAAGTTACATGTAATAAAATTTATTCACCCCAAATTTAAGATACAACTTAAATTCGAATTAAGAAAACTCAATTTTTCAACTTCATGGGTTACAAAAGCGTAGACTGACAGTACATACAAATTAAAGTCACATCAACTGAATGCCAACTGCACAAATGCCCAAACCTGAAATTTTAGCCTGCTATAATTAGTTGTAGTTCAGTCAAGCGTACAACTAATTATTTTCAACAAAAGCTTGCGATTGTTTTATACGCTTTGTCAACACTGCTTAAAACTCTTGTTTATAGCGCTATTTTAATAATGAGCAAAAGCGAAATTAAAAATTAATTTCAATTTTTTTTCCTCAAAAAATTATTCGTCAACGGCTGTGATGAAAAATAATCAATACAGCTAACTTAACACTGATTGCAAATTACCTTTTATAATTTCACAATTTTCCTTTTTCAAATTTTTTTCAATTACCCATTTGTCTTTTGATTTAAAATTTATGCAACATAACTTAATATTCTTTCAGAAAATTAAAAAATTATTTTGAAAAAAGCTGATGCAATACACACTGAGAAAAGAGATGAATTTCTAAAAAGAATAAATCCTTTTTGTAAATTAGCTCAATACACACGTTTGTTTAGAGACTTATTTCTACTTTTGTACACGCCCCTCGACTGATCGACAGATCCCTTGTGGTAGCCTAAAGCTGGGCCTGGGATTGGTAGTGCCAGGTCGAAGCGAGCGCCACTAGCGACAGGCAGGATTAGGCGGCTGGCAACAGCTGTGGACTTTCCCGTCGCTTAATCCAATTAAAGCTTGAGACCCCTACACAGTAAAGGAAGGAAGTGATCATCACAGTGCTTGCGACGTGTCTAACACAATTGCAAATTATTGATCCAAAAATAAATTGTTTGTCCCTTATTAAAAAACTAGAGATGAAAAAGGAAGAGCATTCGTTCTCCCTTATATGATATAAACTCACAGGAGTGGCGACTCCTCAACGAAAGCAACTTAGCCGCCATTAGCATTACCTTTTGTGTGCAGTATGACAGAATTCATTGGTTAGAAGTGCGCCCCAACCACCAATTGACGCACAATATTTACCCCAAACCTCCATTAACGACCTGCACTTTTGTTGAGTATGTGCTGTGTTAGCCTTTTGTTTCTGCTTCGATTTTTCCACAGCTGCGTCACTGATGGCTGAGTATGGCAGGCAGAGCAGCTGACCCAATCCCGAAAAATCATTTATCAATCGAGCCAATGGCAAGTCACAAGACCTTTTTTTTTCTCACTTTAGAGCACCCTCACTTTTCTCTATTTTTCTTGTTAGAAACAACACCATACGCTATTCCATTACTTTATTTTCAGAGTCTACAGAAAATGAATAAATAAAAATAAAAAATAATTCTATATTAAGTACCTTTAACAAATAAAAGTATATTAAATTTAAATAAATACCAAATTAAAACATTCAAATTCTGAAATTCAGATTTTAACGCATTTTTGTAACCACACATGTTATGAAACTCTCACCCTCTTTAATACATTAAAGCGTGTATCTACAGCCCATTACCCAACAAATAATTTGCCTATGAGTAGTGGGGTAAATTTTGCAGTTTCATTCCCTGAATTTAGTTGATAGGCTCAATCTAATGAAATATTAAAAAGATCTCTTCATTTAATAGGGGGAAAAGAAAATAGAGGGGCAGGAACGAGAAATCTTGGTTTTTATTACAACGATGACACGGTCAGATGTACGTGACCTTAATATTAATTAACAGTGTTTGCATCAAGCAAAATAAAAAATTGAATTTTTTTTTGTTTTGATTTTTAAACGTATATTTTAAAATATTTTTCTAAAAATACTGAGTTCGTTACCAATTATTAATTAAAAAATGAGAATAATAAAAAATAGTACAAAGATTAAAATCCTTATATTATATTTATTTCAAGAGTTTTCCCTATATACATAAGGCAATTATCGAAAAACTCATACTAAAACACAGGATTTTCCTCTGCAGTTACAACATGTTATTCCAATGTGCCATAAATGTTCATTCGCTTGAGTGAAAATGATTTATTACCCGATAAATACATTTGCTAACGTAACACAACTGCAAATATCCTTTAAAAAAAATTATTCTATTGTGACAACTTTAATTTACGATATGTTGTTAACAACCAATTTCAAAAAAATTAATTTATGGTTTAGATTACACGACAGACTGACTGCTTCGATAATTTGGGTGCACTTGAACCCGAGTTAATTTAAAGAGCCGTCTCATTTCATATAAAAATGTTGATGTACGAGCAAGAGTTATTTAAACATAATTTGAAAATTTGTTTTCCTACTCCTTAATTCTCCTCACATCTAGGTCAAGGTCTCGGCGAGAAAATGGTCCTATTAGCAAGGTTACCTTGGAAAGGCCGTTGCTTATAGCAAAGCAGGCAAAGCTCTCGCCGATAACTCATACATTATGGGGCCATCGAGACACGGACACGAGCAAAAGCGCTGAATAATGGCGAATCGTTTTTCCTCCCGGTTCAACAGCGTGTGGTCACCGACTGATAATGTGCAATTTACACCTATTCCATTCATGAATTTCTACTGCTACAACACTTATGTCGTCATCAAACAGGAAAGATGACTCACTAGATTTTAAATATAATTTACTTTTAAAAATTAAAAATTTAGAAATTATTCAACAGCATACAGTGATACAGTGTGTAAAAAAATAATGAAATGTTCATTTAAGAAAAACAATTTCAAGTCCATTTATTTCTAAATATTAACTACAAGAGGTAATCGACCGGGTTTGCATGAATAAAATATCGATTATTTATTTCTTATCAGTAATTGAGGACGTGGGATGGTCATGGAAGCTCGAATTCCCGGATGAGACTGGCCCCACGGGGTGGTGTGCGAGGTCTGTTCGTAGAGAGCTGTCAAGTAAGTAGACAGACAGCTCAGACCATTGATTGCTAAGAGATACAACAGAGGGAGTTGGCTCGGTTCAAGCTCCAATGGGAGATTACATTACAAAAATAATAAAACTACACTAACCCTAACCCTACAACCTCCATTTCTATACAAGCACTAACACTTAGATGAGTTCTTTAACAAAAAAAAGAAGTTTTTTTTTAATTTCCTTTTTGTTACTTGCCACTAATTACTTTGCACTGCATCATGGGAAACACTTGGCACAATTGAAGAAGTAACAAAAGAAATGGCAAAGAAGACGGATCTAGTATAAAAAGGAATTGCGGATGCAAAAGAAAGAGAGTGAAAGCGAAAAAAAAATTCAAGATTGAATTTCAAGATGGTTGCCATTGTGAGGATGGAGGTGTCTCGTCCTTCTATATATCTTCGTGGGCTTCGCCATTGTCATTGACACCAAAGAAGATTTGACAATGCGGCGGCAAAGGACGCCCGCTGAGACGCCTTCGCCATGTCTCTCCCACCGTACATGAGCCTGACGAGAATTTGGTTCCATTTAGATAAAGTGGAACTCGGCAGGGATCTATTTCCTGACGCGCCCCCTATACGACAAGACACTTTGATTCTTCGTCGCTTGAATGCGTAGCTAAAGAGACTCGAGTCGAAAGAAGAAGAGCAGCCCCCGTGCAACAGATAAGAGTTCGATGAGGAGTCATTTTCTTCGCCACACCAAGCATTACGAAAGGTCGAGTCAGGACGCTATGAAAAATGACTATAAATTGACTAAAATATTTTTTTCAAAGTAAATTTTAAACTTATAGCATTAACATATAGAATTTTGTCGAGCAATTTCAATTTAAACCTTAAAGCTCATAAAATAAACTTAACATTAAGTTAACATAAATCATGTTAAAGAGACGTTCGAAGAACGAATTTAAAAGTGTTTAAATTTAAGAAGCACAGCAGTAAGATTATTTTCACATACACAAACGGGTTAATAAAAAGTGAAAATACTTTGTAAAATAAAAAACGGAAAAAAATTCGATTCAATATATCATTTTGCGGTAGGCAGAGGGGCTGAAATTTGAAAAATTACTTTTTCACCAACGGCTATTCATGTTTATTAGCACTCAACACCCAAATCTATGCTAATTTCAATGTGTTCACCTTCCTTGAACTCGAGACAAGAACAAATGTGAATGGACACACCTATATGCAGCTGACATTAGAAAAGTGGCCCTCTTACATACTGATTATCAAACAAATTAGTTCCGCAAACTGCAGCCTACTATTTAACAAACAAAAAACTACATTTCCTGCCTTTGTTTATACAGTACTTATTATATCGTTATTACTCGTAATACAACACCTCCATATTTTTTGTCTAGTGAGTACCTCTTTTCCTGCAGGTAGCTAGATTAACAACACATAAATAAAACATAAATTGCAAAATCAGATCGACACATTAGATAGCAATCACGTAGTGAGGAAATAAAAAATGCATAGATATGAAAAAATACACGAATAAAATATAATTACAGACTATGTAAGTTAGTAAATTATCCATTGGCCATCTCAAAATGCATTAAAATTGATTAGCTCAAGTTCAATTGTGCCTGCAATGCAGTTTTTCTTGGATGATACACAATGTTTGCACTTTGCATGGTCATTTGTCTCCAGTAGCAACGGCAAAAATATTGACGAACGACACCAAATGCTGACACTAAACAAATGTCTTTTTTTCCTATTATTTTTTTTTTCTAAGAAGTCATTTCTACTCCTTAATCATTAGCAATCATCGTTCGTTTCCACCTCTTACCAGTAAACAAAATGGAACATTTTGTATTGATTTCAAACGTAAACATTTAACAAATAAATTTCTAACATAATTCTAACAACTTGTATACAAATATAGGTAATGTTACAATTCTTTGCTAACTTAAGTTATCAAATGCAGTTAACAAACTGATAACATTATATTTCATTTTATTTTATCAGTAAATTAAATTTAAACGATTCTAAATTTAATCTACTTAGGTACCATAAATTTTATATTAATATTCCAATAATATTTCTACATATTGCATTTTTAAGTAAATCTTATATATAGTACCAAATTGTATATATTTTTTATATAAAAAATACAACCCCATACCTTTTTTTTTGTTCACAGAAACAACCCAGTTGTCCTCGAATAGCATGAAACACAAACAAGATGTCCGCGATTTCCTACAGCAAAATTGGAATTAAAGCAGGAACAGGGGAAAAAAGTATATGATAAATATAAAATAAAATAATCAAACTTTAAAATTTAGATAGCAGTCACCTAAAATTATTATAATTAATAAATTGAAATAAAAATGAGGTAGTGCCCTACATCTACCCTGTAGATCCGAATTTGTAAGACAATGAGAACAAATTCGGTTCTAGAGAGGTTCGTGTGGTGCACAGTGACTCTGCATCTAACAGTTTCCATATCATCCTTTGCTGATTTAATTCAAACATGGTGCCGAACTACAAAGGTCAACATTTACTTCAGTACCAAAGGAAGTGTGTGCCTATTACGTGCCAAAGAACTGTGGATTCGTTAAGACAGCGACAAGTTTACTCTTGATAGAAACCTCTTTGAAGATTAGAAAAAGCAACGCGCTGATAAGCTTTCAGTGATACCAAATCCTTCATAACATATCAGTATCTCTATTTTTCCATCAACAAAACATCTATTTTACTTTTATTTTATGTTTACTATATTTTTAAAAATCATATTGCGTTGTAATGTAATAAAAATTATGAATTATTAAGTATTAGATTCACTTTTTATGTACCCAATTCCCCCTACACCATTACCGAGGTTAAAAAGAAATCAACCAGACCCCCAAATAAAAATCTTAACCACCCCCGAGGTCGATATAAGACAGTTCCAATCTAAGACATTAGGGTTGTAAAACAGCAATTGTCTTCAACACAAAGAAAAAAAGCATCTTTAGGGTTCATAAAAATTTACAAGATTCCCACAATGAGCCAATATTCGCGTAAAGCCGCAAATATCCACCAAAGTTGATTGCAAAGGTTTGCTAGTGGCTCCAAAGCGCCCTTAAAACACTCCAGTCCACTGACTTCAAGTCTAAAAATATAGCAGAGTCATAAATCCCGCTATCAAGAACCGAATCGGAGGGTCGGGGAAGAGCGAAAAGGGGCCCAGCTGCCTCAGAGCACACTCAGAGCCCGGCACCGAACAAACCAAGAGAAATTGCTGCAATGATGCTGGTTCTTAATCCACAAATTTCAACATCAAAAATTGGTTTAAAAAATGTACATTTATCAACAATAATACAGGTTAGTCGTATTAATTATTAGAAATCAGTTTTAGGCCTTAATAAGCTGGCATGCGTTCGTAATGAAAATTCCCTTTTAATATGGCTGGGATTGCGCTATAAAAGTTAGCATTTTTTTATGTAACACTAGTATACGTAATTAAGTACTCGAGCGCATCTGCGCCTTGCTGTCGACACCAGGTTTTACTAAGCTGTGCTTTTGTGGTCTAAAACTTTGCTTCGTCACTAGGGTAAAACAGAGTTCACACGCACGTCATGTATGTATAAAGCCTACAAACAAAACAAAACAAAAAAATCTTTCTTTTCTTTTTGCATATTCAAACCATCGGTTAAGAACGAATATGTGTTTGGCTGGTAAGTAAAGAGAAGGTAGACAAGCTTGTCCGTCCCTGAAAAGAGTGGGAATGGCTTTAGGTGTGGGGAAAGGTTCGAATGTGTCCCAGTTGACCCGAATGTCTCACGCTAAAATTCGTTACAGCACATCAGGGACTAGGAGTAGAAAGTAGCCACCAATCCCTCGACTAGCTTCTAATGGCGGTATATACCTGCAAAAGAGAAAGAGTGTTGAGTAAAAGAAAACCCTTTTGTGTTGGTCGCGGCTAAATTCAAGTCACGTGAATGAGAGTTTAAGATTGATCTGATGTCGCCGAATGGGAAAAGAAAATGTCAAAACATTTACAAAATACGCGTTGTAATAATTTTCACTAGTCTTAAGAGATTCGCTCTTAAATTAATAGTGGCCAATTTAATTCAGTTTCGCAGGTTAACAAGTTTAGCCTCGTCGATTCCCACCACCCACTGGCAGACGGCGTGAAATTACAGCTTGTAAAAGTCATAAAATTTATGACCCTTTTCTAAAGCGACTGCCTTCTGGTCCTCCTCAGAGCTCACTGCAAACTCATTCACCAAGATGCTTTTTAATGATGGATGGTCACATAGTTTTGCTTCCTGGTTTAAAGTAGACGATCGTAACAAGCTTCTATTTGCTGATATGCATGCTGAATCCATCATTATTATGTCATTTTTCTTGTTTCGATTCATTCCAAGCAACACGTAATCATCTTCCTTGCTGTCTCTTTCGTTTAGTGCTATTTTTTATATTCGATGAAACATTCAATCTCTTAGCGGAAAAAAAAGGTTGCGTGTCTAATTTAAAACTAGATTTGCATGGCTGATAGAAATGGTTGACAAACCATCGTTTATTCGCCATTATTTTTAAAAAAATAAAAAAAATATGCAACACTTTTCTTTTACATTTGATTTTTATCATTTAATATGCTGCATTTTGACCAATCAGAAATGGACAAAAGGAAATTATTATTTTTCTTTCAGTTTTTTATATTTTATAATCCAAATCTACTACATTAAATGAAGGATTTATTATATTTTGAAAAAGGTTAAAAATGAAGAGCGCACAATTATAAGCACTTCATTATCATGATGAAACACAATGGGAACTTAATTACACAATGAATAAAATCGTGCCCAATAATTATAACTCAATTATCACCTTTTACGTTACACAAAACACATAAAATTCGCAAAATAATATATATCCTAATTAAATTTCATAATAAAGGAAACAAATGAAAGGAAAAAAAGAATAAAGAAATTAAAAAAAAAACGTTAAATGAATTACGACATGTGTTTTTGTGAAATAATTTTTAGATAAGATGTAGGGCATCAATTAGCGTGCGAATTAAACACTGCATGCGAGACACCCCTTACAACAACTTCCGAGGTTTGCTACCTGTTGAAATGATTTGTAGTTGAGTGCCATGACCGCGTAAGCCTCGCCGTAAATTTTCCCGAGCACCCGCTCTCACCTCCCACACTTAGAGCCGGTGCCAACCATGTGCTCGGCTAAATTCGTACAAACAAGCACACGAGTGCCAGAAATAGCTCTTTTGGCATTTTTCTTGCGTGCACACAAATTTTCCACGGTTATTAAGGGTAACAGCTCGTGCCAAACAACAATCACCAACATAGAGTCCATCATTTCATTATCGACTCCGGTCTAAATTATCAATTTTTAATGCCGAGTTACGGGGGCGGTGAAGCAATAAATTCACACGTATGGTAAAAGGCAAAACTTGTCTTCAAGGCTCAATGATAACATCAAAAGTTTTTGCCTGGATCAATTTACCTGTCTCGAGTTAGATGCTCACCTGTAGGGAATCCATTTCCGCGCTAGATAATGAACCAAATTGAGATGCACCTGTTCCCACTCTTCTTGTTTCTTTTGGCTCGGGTGAACGCATCGAACTGGTTGAGGGCCATCTGGTGTAAGATGCGCCCAAAAAATCATCAGCATAGGTCCGACGATTTTCGTCGTTCAAGTTCCGCTCGAGGAATTTTTGTTTTCGGGTTGAGACTCACTCGGGTCCATAGTCCAGCCGAGCATAACAGATGACGGGCCGCCATGACAGCAGCGCGCGAGGAGCCATCGATCATCATGACGTGGGCGCAGAGGGTCAGATTGGCGCCTCGTAGGTGGCTGAAAGCACTCACGTGATATGCTAATTATTGATGGTGGGAGGAGCTTGCAAACAGTTAAACGACAACTGGGAAGAAAAATTATTTCCATCCAATTCACCCAAAAATTAATGATCATGAGTTCGTTTTTGATGAACTCTGCATCGTATGTGGATCCAAAATTTCCGCCGAACGAGGAATACTCCCAAAGTAGTTACATCTCGAGTCCGCCGGCCGCTGATTATTATGCCCCGCCGCCGGCGCAACATTACGGCTATAGCAACCTTAATAGCCATCACGCGGTGAATTATGGCCGAGAGACTGTTAGTTACACAAATCATGGTCCCAGCTACTACCAGCAGCCGTGTGGCTTGACACATGGCCAACCGCAGCCGCTACCCGGGCAGATCGCTCCAGCACCTAACAGCCAGAGCCCCGTTCCGCCAACGCCTGCACACCGATCGCCAGGTCCGTCTCCACCTGCACCGCAGCCACCGCCCGGACAACCGCAACAAGGCCTCGGCGACCC
Source organism: Geophilus carpophagus (assembly GCA_034687075.1). Taxonomy (NCBI): domain Eukaryota; kingdom Metazoa; phylum Arthropoda; class Chilopoda; order Geophilomorpha; family Geophilidae; genus Geophilus; species Geophilus carpophagus. The sequence goes on from JAQFZN010000194.1 coordinate 28,984, forward strand.
GGATTCGCCTAATGCCTGTTCGCAACAGTCCTCGTCCAATCAACCCGTCATTTACCCATGGATGAAAAAAATCCACGTAAATACAGGTGAGCCCAAATCACAACAAAAAATTTCACTTTTTTAAGCAGCTGGAAAAAGATGCACGCGCGGGAGGGAGCCGAATGCTGGCTGTGGCTGTCGCTGAATGAGCCTCTGCCCTCGTGCGCAGCTCGCCCACCAAGGTTAACGAGGCCATAATGACGGGGCGCACGTGCCTTAGGACGATAAATAACCACCATAAATTACGACTTTTGTCACTGTGTAACTATTATGTCAGTAGTACAAGTCGGTAATAGCTTGCATACATTAAAACATGCAATAATCATAAATCAAAGAGCAAAACAACCTTCTCGACTCGTGCGTCGCACTAGTACTCGAAACCGTGTGGGCGCAATTTTTCTCCCATCCAAAACATCATTTTGTCGGCCACGAGGGGAGAAACACGTTTTTCTCTATAGCTTCTCGCCCGTTAACTGTTTATCATGTCATCCGCACGAGGCTGCATTTCATTCAAAGCCACATAAAATTTACTGCTTTGGGGATGGGCTTAGGTTTTAACACACGCAAGCCGCGCTCACCAACAAACCATACACTTAACATCATCTCGTAAAATAGGCACAAGTGGTTTTATTAATACTTGGAATTATATTATTACATACCTTTTTTCAATTTACATTTCATCTTGACATTTGTTTTCATTTTTAAAAAAATGCTTCCTTGCATCATCTGTGATTGTGTTTGCAGCCAACAACACTTTTCAACCTGGAAACGAACCAAAGAGACAGCGAACCGCATATACCCGACAACAAATTCTCGAGTTAGAAAAGGAATTTCATTTCAACCGATACCTAACACGTCGACGGCGAATTGAAATCGCCCATTCACTTTGCCTGTCAGAAAGACAAATCAAGATTTGGTTTCAAAACAGGAGAATGAAATGGAAGAAGGATAACAAACTACCTAACACGAAAAACGTGAGGCGGACTAATCCGAATGCTGCGAGAAACAATAATCATCATCACCCTCATCACCAAATTAGCAGTCACCAACATCAACAACAGCAACAACAGCAGCACCATCACCCTAGTGTACAGCCGCCGCAGCAACAACAACAACAACAACAACAAATAGCCCAGGTTCCTATATCGGACATAGTGCCACAAAACTGCCCACCTCACCCTCATCATGGCCCACAAACGACACAACTAGCACCAAAAGCGGACAGTTATGGACTAACAGCATTGTGACCTGTAGTCCACCGTGGTGGAAAATATAACGATCGACACACTCAGGGTTAAGCAACAAAGATGCGACTCTGCATGTACAGACTGTATACGTGGGTTAGAGCCCAAACTGACACTTTCCTTATGACAACGCACTCGGACAAATAAGGGACAATCAAGGCCAGCAAAAAGTATACGATTTTCAATTGAGAAAATTCAATCTCCAAGTGTACATAGACACAAGTACGGACGAACGTTTTACATTCGCCCAAAGCAGCCACTATAGAAATCGAACACCGCAGTTAACTTATATTTAGAAAAAATTTTCATTTCCAAAATACTTGCATGCTGATTACAATAGAACATAAAGAAATTAACTAGTCGCAAAATTTCTTGGTAAAAACAAAAATATGTATAATAATGTTGGGCTAAATCTCAGGATATTCCAGATAATTAGTTTTGTATGTGTTTGATGGCATAAGAGAAATCAAAGTGTAAAGCGATTTGTTTTTGTTACACTACATTGATGGATCCAACTCATTTTGCAGCCTCGTCATATGATGTCAGAAGCATATCATTGAGACTTCCAATAAGATCCATTTTGAATGTATGAGACTTGGAGGATGAGCTCTGACTGCCTTCTCAAGAAACAGCAGCAGGGGTTCATGCAAGTACTTGGGTGGGCAACACACAGACAATTGCGAAGAAACCTCACTCCTACGCACGACAGCAGCTTGTTTCAATTAATTTTGCAAACTGCAAATTTTACATACTTTAGGAATATGTTAAGAAAGGAGAAGAAAAGAAAAAAAGCTGATGTCTTTTGAGTTTCTAGTGCCCTAACATTGAACAATTTCCCTGCTGTGTATCTATAAATAGTATTGTTAAAACTTTTAGTGTAGATTTTAATACCAATTCTCACTAATTAGTTTTACTTCACCTGTAAAATGGTGCACAACATGTAAATTTTACTACCACTCATGAAATCACTAGCTCCAAAATATTTTAAGTTTGAAAATAATTGGTGTGAAAATAAAATCACCCTACTTTAAGCCTATTTTTAATTTGCAAACTTTATTTTATTTTTTAAATTCTTTTTGTTGTGGGTTTTAAATTCTAATTTATTTTTCTTATGAGTTAAAAAATCTTTTTACCTGTCTGTCAATTCAGGTGTATAACTTGTTTTATATTACATCGGGCAGCGTGGATTTTCTGTGATTAATGTTCTATGCTCAAGAAGTTAACTAATTATAACAAATTCTATAGAGGAATATGTGATCTCAATTTTTTTTATTTTTTTTTTTATTTTTTTTAATTTTTCATTTTTCTGCCGCGGCTAATTACGTTTTGGTGAACTTTGAATCTAATGTACCGGGCATTACAATATTTTTCTTCCAAAATATGGAAATGCGTTTAATTTTTCTTTTATGCGTGTTCTTTCAATTAAAAAAAAAACGATGGAAAACAATATAAAGAAAATTATTATTGTTTAAAATAATTTCGCATATCAATTGTCAAAATAAGATTATTTAAACAAAAAAATGAGAAAAAAAACTGTTGTCTAATCTAAAATTCTTAGTTCATCTTCCTTTTGATTAGTTTTAAAAATATGCAGAGATAAACCCTCAACGCGAACAATTGAAATCAAACTTTTTTCAGCCACGTCATGCCATCAAAATTATCATGGAACCCATCCTTTACACTCCATTGAAATTTGCTATCAGAATGAAAAAAGTGCTTGCTCTAATGCATGCAGCTAATGCATTTTCCATGCACTTCAGACCACAATGCCTTAATAAAGGAAAAGTTTTCTCAAGTTTGCTGAATTTTTTTAAAAATGTGAAAAAAATCAGTAAAATACCTTTTTTTGTTTAAAACATTTCAAACAAAAAATAATGCGTACACTTTTTTATTTAAATGAATCTCAAATTTGTATCACATTTCGCTTAAGAATCATATATTTTTCTTTTGAATTTTATTACTTAACTGTAAGCGCAGTGATTTCTTTATGCCAAGTACAAAACTAATTTTTCCCTAAATTATTTTGCCCAGAATATTTTAAAAACTAACACATAAAGAAAAATGTATAATGTTAATAACAATAATATTATCATGTAATAACTTTTATGTCAAATTTCAAACAAAACGTGGAGCACGAAATGGAATTGATTCTGCACCAATTTTTAATTAACTCGATTTATTTAAGAAATAAATATTTCTTTTTTTTTAATAAAAAAAATTGTATATTTTATTTATATTGCTTTATACATTAGAAATCAATCTTGGAATAACTTCTCAGTTTAAAAAATAGACCAACACATTTCAAAGTTGTTAGAGGACAATATTTGTTTGCGTCGCGAAAGAAATCTCTAAAACTGTTCCAGTTGACGTGGCAAAAACAGAAACAGTTCTGATAAAAGTGACGGTTTTAAAGCTTGCGTTTCTTTGGAACCGAAAACATTTTTGATAGAGAAACGCGAGAAAAAGAAAAAAAATCACAAACAAACATTAAGAAAAAAAAGTCCATGTGTTTTCCTCAAGATACTGACAGACGAAGGTTTTTCTCTTTTTGTGTCAAGGCGCACATCAGTTGTCGGTAAAGGAGTTTCCCAAGTCGTAAATTAAAAATGTCACCCGCAACTTTTCAGATTAGCACAAGCAATTGTAAATAGAAATGGACTTTAAATTGAGGTTGAAACTTAAACAGATGAGAAAAAAAATGAGAATCGTAAAATTTCATTATTTCTCTTTTTCTATTTTTCTTCCTTCTTTTTTATAAAGAAAAAAAGAAAAATTATAAGAAAAAAAAACTTAACAGTCTAAAATGCAATTCATCGCATTTAGTATTCAAAAAGAAATGTGATAAAAATAACCTTTCAAAAAACTCATCATCACATTTCACCTAAAATCCAAACAATTTTTACTTATAAACCTAAAAATCCATCATTTGAAAAAAAAAATTAAAAAGCAATTAATAAAAGAACATTTCTTGTATAGTTTTACAACGTTAGTTTTACAACATCTGCACCACGTAACTGATTATTAAAATGCAATTTAATACAGCATAATACATCAACTAAAAAAAATAATAATTTAAAAAAATAAACGGAAATTTAGATTTTAATGGCACTTGGTGGTCCCATGTTTTCGCCAAAGTAGAGCTTCAAAAGTGTAGGGTGCGTGACAATTTTTAAAAGGAATTTCACGTCTCGCTTCTGACCTGCACGCAGCCTTTAGGGCTTAGAGAGTTGATGGGCAAAAACCATATTCAACAGCTCTCCTCTTGAAAAATGCTTTCAGCTCAAAAACCACTGCCTCACATTATCGCAGCCCAGAGAGACAAAGTATTGTGAACGTGGCTCGCATGGCAAGGTATGGTTGCACGGGGGCGGAGGAAAAAGGGAAAAACGAAAGGGAGAATAAATGATCTGCCACGACCCCTCGACAGTGCTCTGCCGACGGCAGGGGGATTCGGCTTCTATGAAGTTTTGCCATGCGGGTGTACAGTGGGGATTTTGACGAGTTGCTCGACTGCTGTGCCAAGAACTAGTCGAAAAACATGCAAGGCTTCATTTGCCTTCATCCACATAGATGACAAGCCTTGTAATAAGAAATCAATCTTCATATTGCCAACAAATGCATTGTCCTCGTAGGTGCTAATGAAGGATTGTACCTGCAGTGAGAAAGAGAATAGCTACTCATTTTTATCTTATCTTCTAAATAATCTATAACAACAATCCAAATTAATGGTACACTAATTAGCCGAAAACATATAAACAATTAATTTAAAAGTGTAAAGCGCTGTTTTCTCCATTCCTGTGTTTAATATTTACAATATAAAGCTAGTTATGTTCTGACTTGCAACGTTTTGCCTCATTTGTTTTACATCGTAGAGTAAAGTCAATGTTTTCCAAATACTTTCATGACCCGGAACGCCAAGTACCAACGAGTTAAACGAGGGGAAACTGCTGAGGTGAATGCAAGACTCCCTCACAGCAGGTGTTTTTTTTTGCACATCTGCTTCTTTTACTAGCAACGTTTTTCTTTGCAACCCAAACTCGAAGCAAGCAAGAGAAACTAAAGGGTTGAAATTGTATCGCATTTCAACACGTGTCACTAATTATTGGGCACAACTAATAGGATCGTGTGGGCGCGCGCCACTATCATCACTAAGAATCTCCCTACGGGCCATCCAAGTGCCAAAACGAGCAACCTGGAGTCACAGACCCATTGGACGTGGCACGATGAGTTGGCAAATTTTCAAACTGCAAAATAGACGTGTGCACACGACTGGTATCCCATCAACCCGTCGCCCTTGGCCCTCGTCACTCATATAAAAACCGATTTCAAATTAAAACAACTCCATAAAACACCTTGTATGTACACATGCAGGAAGAGTGGTTTTATTTTTTTATCTTTTCGTTTCCTTTTCGTTCGTAAACGCGACGAGGAAAACGACACTCTACATAAACAAACATCAAGAACAAAAGTAACTTCAATGGAGCGAGACAATTATTCCCAAGGCCCCCAGAAATGTCACGTGCATGTTTGGGTTGGTCGGTGGCACCTGCAAAAGGTCTAAATGAATACAAGGAGGGGGAAGTTTCAAACAAACTGAATGAAACTTGTCCGTCCTATTTTTCTTAATTGCCCTCATACATTCTCTTCGGTCTAAATGAGAGTCCAAGTAGACCCCGGGGAAAGGGCAATGAGGTTCCCTGCTATTTTCGAGTATAAAAAAATAACTAGTATGCTCAATCATAAAACAAGCTCTTTAAAACATGGTTTACTTCACTTTCACCACATCAAGTTCTAGCTTCAAATAGCTGTAAAGCCATAACTCGTATATTTCACGCTTTAAATCTGTTAACAAAGTCATAAAAAATATTTTTAATAAACTCGCGCTTTCGACCATGATTTAAACATACCAAAACCAATTGCACGTAAAAGGCAACTTATCAATGTTTACAAATTTTACTTTAATGCAAATAATCATTTTATTAAGAGTTAAAATTAACTTTAGCGTTAAACCGTATATTACGGTGCAATTTCAAACTGTGTAAATCAAAATTAATCACATTAAAACATACGTTGACCTAAATGTTTGTCACGAAAAGTTTAGAATGTTAGATCATGATTGCTAATGCTAGTTTTGTGCATAAATTATACACAATTACATTTTAAAAACAAATAAAGTGTCAATCAATTGTAAGAAAACGTTGTTTAAGCTTGGCTTACTTAATTTAAGGTACTGTAGCTCATTTATTTGTTTGGAAGCTCCATATCCGTTTTCTTTACTGCACCAATCTACAATCGATTTGAAGTGGCTAGTGGTTTCTTGTTACTTTATTTCCCACCTAAATAATCTAATTGAGTTTTTTCATTCTTTTTTTATTTTATTAAATGGCATCAAACTACGTAAACACAAATAAACTCTAGTGACAGTTCCATTAAGTAAATGAGGAAATCTCTAGAGAAATGTCAGCAACAACCGATGCATTTCTTCATCATATACGCTCCGCCAGTCCCAAGGCTGAATGTGGGAAAAACAAAACTTCTCATTTGATTCGTTAATAAATTAATGCTCCAAAGGCAATAATCTAATCTCAGTGGACAAAATAGCGCGTTTGCTTGACCTTTCATTAGCGAAGTTCGGTGGCTCCCTCAAGCGAGACGCAACGGGAAGACCACTTGGCGTGTGATGGTCATTAAGACTACAGGGAAAAGAAATTCTTTGGGAGCAATTAAGCTAGTGGGCAGTAGGAAATACGTGGTGGTGGGCTCGTGCGCGTAAGGAAGCTTGCAAGGCCATTGTGACAATGGTCATCATTAGACGAGACACTCCCAAGGCTCATTCTTCGCACCCCTCGTTTTTTTTATTGCACCTCATAGCAAATCACCTCAACTTTAACAACAGACATCAACTCTTTCTAACTTTCTCCTTGATTCAAAACTTTCTCATAACATATATTTTTTTTTAAAAAAAAATTACTGTCATTATAATGTTTTTAATAGGTTAGGCCTATTTTTGTCAAAGACGCGAGTTTTAATTGCCACAAAGATCTGCTGGCAAGTAGAACTAGTTTTCTACGCCGTTAAATCGCAATTAAAGTGCAGTAGAAGAGTCACTTGTTATTTTTTATATTCGTTATAATCACAAATCAATTGCGTGCTGAAATTTTCGTTAATAAAAACAATTATTTCAAACATTTTTCTTTCATTTTATGCTGCGTAAACAAAAACTTATTTTAAACAGTAAAAAAATTTCAAAACCATAGTAATTACATAATGATTAAATAGCTGTAATTTTAAATTCTATTAATAATCCAAAGACTATGCTTTAATTAATTTTTTATGACACTCAACCAATTTGTCTGTTGTCTGCAGTGCATAGCGTAAAATTACACATTTTTTTAACAGTAGAGTAACCTAAAACTTATTCACTTATTTTTCTTCTTATAACAACGACATTATAACGCACAAATAAGTTGTTACAAGGTTCGCGTTTCAACTAAACAGTTTCTAATGCATCCGTCGAACACGAGAGACCTAACCTAGCAAGCCAAACGTCATCCATTCTAATCCAATTGGCTCCCGGGTGTCTGTAGTTGCACTCATTAGTTCGTAACAAGCCACTGGTAAGAGGCGGGAAAAAGAATAACCTTTAGTGCTCCTCCAACCTCTTCTCAGATCATTTGAAACAAAAAGATTGTTTTACAAACATCCACAGGCTTAAATATATAAAGAAAAAAAAGCGTGAAATGTAGAGAGATGCAACTGAGAGGAAAAGAAAATTCATCCGCACCATTAGGAGTGATTTATGGCATTTTGACTGTGTGTTACCGCAAATGGCCCTTTTTTCTCTCTTCACAAACACTCATGCACTCGCGTAAAACGAAGTGTGCGGCCCTCTCAATTCTAAATGCCCTTCTTACTCTCCAACTTAATTTTGAATTATTTGACAGGTCTTAAATAGTTTAAGTAAGAAATTATATCAGCAGGAATATTTTTATCTTACTCAATAATCAAAAGTGAATGGTTTATCTAACAATATAATTAATTTTGTTATCTAGATAAATAAATTCAAGTGCAATTTAAGTTAGCCAATCAACGGTAAGGTCCAACTGCACAGCCTCGATTCGAAATGTCAAGTATTGCGGACGAACTCCCCACGGTTGACCAACACCATCTATCATAGCAGCCCTCTTAAATGCCAATTGGACCGTGCAAACTTTTTCTAATGCATTGCACCTCCTTCCATTTTAGACAGGTTTCACGCTTGCAGAATTTGCTACAAATTGTGAAATTTGTAACCTGTTTTGAATTTATATTACTTTAAAATCAGTAAAATTAATAAACTCCATATTTTCAAGTTCAAAATGAATTAATAAGAATATTCTCATAAATCAATAAAATAGGCTAATCTAAGCAAAAAGTCAATGTGTAAATATTAGTAGTGAGTGACAATATGTCTTAAAGCATTCTTTAATACAAAATTATGGTCCATCAACCTCGAATTTTAAGCAATGCCCATTAATTCAGCGAAGTGCAAGTACAATCTAATTTAAAACTTATCAGCTCTGCTGCGCAATGACAGTTATGGATTTGATCCGATTCAGAACTCATGATGTTCACTTGGGACCCACACAGCAGCAAGGGAGGTCATCCACTTATCGACACCTCAGCAAGAAACACTACACCCTAACAAAAAAAATAGAAATGGCGGGAGGGAGAAAAAAAAACTCTAATGTCATAGTAGCATTGGATGAATGTGTTTGACGTGACATTTTTTGATGAAATATGGTTTCAGTTTTCGCTCAGTTATTTTTAGATGCACTCGTTGATAAACAATGCAAGAATAACAGAGAATTGTATCTCCCTTCAGCTCGCTGAGGAGAGTAATAAATATGTTGACACCATTTATAGATAATTCATTACTAGTGTTAACTTCATTAAACTTCCTACCTTTGATGACTTCATCTGTGTCTGGTTTTAACTACATATTTCCTCCTGTAATTTTAAGTTATTTGTAATTAACTTTGAGTATGGTTCAATAAAACAACTTCGAATCTGTCGATGGTTGTAATTAAAATACGTTTTGTTACTTATACTACAATCATCTTAACCGGCAGTAAAGCAATAATTATTTACTCTGCTTAATTTTTATGAATAGCGAATATCATAAAATATTTAAAATTTTACAAGATTTTGAAATTATTAAATTATTATTACTTACAAGAAAAATTCCGTTTTGTCATTTCTTATATTTCCTTTTTTTTAAAGAGCTGGCATCGATTATTGTGTATTCACTTTACTACATTTCTTATCGTAAATAGGTACGAGATTTGAGAGTACTAAACCTTTATATTCAATTAACTTAACACCGTTAATTAATGATTATTGTTAACGAGTTCCTATGTTGCTCAAAGTAAATTTAGTCAACAACTTAATAGTGACTGTAACTTTAATGTACGCAGAAATAATCCTAAAAATGAAATAAATAATCAGAATTTTGTCATTTACATTTCTGCTAATAAATTGTACTTACCGAAGTAACTTTATTCTTTGAGTTTAATAATGGCTGGCGTTGTTTATTGTTTCCATCACATTTTCGAGAAACCATAAACAAAATGCAAAAGAAAAACAAAATTTTAATACAATTGAAAAAAAAGTTTAAATAATTTTGAATATTTATTAATACTTAATAATAATTGAAATAAAATAATATTCACTCGTTTTACTTTGATAACTGATTTTGAGCTTATCATTCGTTATTGACAAATGCGCCTCTTACGATAAAATTTGTAACTTGCATTAAAGGCGCATTAAGCAAAGAATTGTTTAAATTTATTAAATAAAGTACTGATACTTTTAAATGTTGAAACTTTTACTCCAAATATAGAAAGATAGCGATTAAAATTTTACCTTTAATCAGAAAACTAGCGAAATGAAACAGGAAATACTCAGTCTATTTACTATAATTAATTAAACCGCTGATAACAGCCCCTGAAGGCAAGCATCTTTGCCAGACTCATTAGATAACGATTTTTGATCTGCAGGTGGTATTTTCTAGCTACTCACAACTTTTCCCATACTCTTAATATTTCTTTATTTTAACAAAAAATTCAAATATGAAACAAAAATGCAATGCAGCAATTTGATTGATATTTATTTAAACTGTAACAAATTTTCTTGCAATGCAATTTCATTGAAGAAAGTTGAATTAATTATGAATGCATGACTGTTTAAAATATTTTTGTTGAAATTAAAATTTTAGATTTAAATGCATTGAAATAGTTTAAATCATGATTCTAAATTAAGATATTCTAACAGATTAAAAATTATTTATTATCACACTGTGATTAATTTTAATATCCAAATTATTTTCATCGCTTTGCATTTATAATAGAACCTGTCTATAATGAATTTCCTGCCGCTGTATGACAGGTAAGTGCTCATGGGCATATCACGGCTGAGGAATGCAGTTTTATCTCGTCATACAAGTGACTTATCAGCATTGACGTTGACACGTGGTGCCGACCGCCCACCTGGAGGACACCTTTCTCCTTCACTCGCCTATGGTCATGCAGTGAAAACTAAGGAATTCTCACCAGATCGACAGAGCAGCCCGCAGCGCATTGAGTTAGGGGTTGCTTTTGAGTGACGATGATAAATGGTCTTTTCGGTGGTGCCCTCGCGTGAGCATTCTTTAAACTGAAGTTGCATTTCAAGTGCATAATATAATCATATTTTATAAAACTAGTTATAATAAAATGTTTGTTTTGTTAAAATTTCAGGTCATATATTTTGCATTTAATCAAAAAATGCAAAAAATTGATTTGTTAGTAATTATTAACTGATTATTCAAAATAAAATGCATAATAACATTGTTTTGTTACTGTGTTTACCTGGTAATTTTTCAAAGGGACGCTGTCAGTTAAAGTTATTGTAATTTTAATTAATTTTCTTAATGTAAAATTTCCATTATATTAATCGAATAAATATAAATGTAACATTATCGACGCCAATTCCCAGCTGTAAGCTAATCATTGAAAGTATTATTTTTATTGCATTATTACAGTTTTTAATCCCGCTTAGTTATTTTTATTGTTTCTATATTAATAAATATTAAAAACGGTTTATTTTCAATCATTATTGCAATCGTTTTGCTATTATTTTTATTATTGCAATTCTAAAATGAGACAATTACTTTTTTCATAATTTATTTCATTACAAAAAATGTAAGTTTTTAACGTGAGTTTTTATTTAAACAACAGTTTTAAATTTACTGTAATCCAAAGCAGTCAATCGACCCGTTTCTTCTTTTTCCCTGCTGGATTGGGGGAGAAGAGACGAAGACCGCGCATGACCAGTCGATCAATCCAGGCCCAGCTGGTGCTGATTCCTTCACGAAGTCCAATATCTCAAGCATCCACACAGATAATCAATAATTAAGATTCTGGATCAACAAAAGCTTTAGTCGATCACGTTCATTATAAACCTCTACGGTTGACCAATGACTTGACACATCGCACATCATTGGTATTCTACTGATTTGCTTTGCTGTCAATCAATTATCAAATTTAATGAAAAAACGTTGCATAAAATTTAGACAATTTATAGAAATAAAAACTCTTTAGTATAAAATTTATTCAGAAATAAGCAGTAGACGTCGAATTGATCCAATTTAATTGTATAGTATGATCCCTTGCAGAGAGGCTCCAAATTCGATGCTCGTTGCCGGGTATTATGGAGATTAGATGGAGTTGCATTTTACACGTGTTGAGATGGAGTTGGCCCCTCACTAACCCATCACACAGCCAGGGAAATAAATGGATTGGCTAGATCGATTTGAGTGACGAGAAAGAAAGAAGGAAAGAGAATGAAAAAAAAAAGCGAAAAGAGAATATTGACGCAATCCCAAACCGCTTACTAAAGATCATGCAAAATATTTCATTTCAAAAACAACATTTTTCAAAAAACTTTATTGTAAAAGTTATAATAAAATAAAAATATTAATAATAATAAATATCTTTTTTTAATATTAAAATACATATATATATAAATACTACATGCAAATCTTCTTTTGCAACATTTTTGAATAGAGGGTGTTTGAGCTGGGATTCCTGG
>JAQFZN010000195.1:0-41315 GCA_034687075.1 Geophilus carpophagus
CAGTAAAAACTGACTGGAAATTTAATAATAATAGGTATTTTATAGTTAACTAGAGATTTAATACATATTAATACAAGATAGCCTAAAATTTAAAGAATTATTTATTTATTATTTTTTTTAGGAATTCATCTGTATGGTCACCAATAAGAAATAACCCTATTGTAAATATTTGGTCCTTACAATTGCGGTTAGCTATTAATACGCAACAAACAGGCAGAACTTTTCAAGTATTACATACAATAATAATAAAAATAAATATCTTAAGATTATTAATTTATGCCAAAGATTAAATTATGCTGTTGTAAATGTAAATTAATCCCGTCGAATTTAAATTGAATGAAACTAGCATGAAATTTAAAATATTCAAAAAATGCATAAATTAACTTCACACATATTAATGATCTTAGGATAAATGTAATATGACGGAATAACAATATCATAATTTTTTTTGTCAATTTAGGATCGTTCACATGCATTTTGGTTAATTCCTAGACCAAAGAGTTTGTATAATCAACGGCTATTTAATTTAAATGTTAGAGGAAAAAGAGGAAATATTGTTCAAGTATATCCTGCAGTTGAATACGATTTTATGCCCAAAAGTTTAGAAATTTTAAGTACTGATTTGGTGCATATACAATGGACGGGATCAAACACACACAATAATAATGCACCTGGTGGTGATGGGGATACTGGAGCAGCTGGTGAAGGAACAGCTGGTAATAAATACTATTAAAGTATCAGTAATTAATATTTATTTTAATTTTTTAATATATTTTTAATATATTTTAGGCACTGATAGAAGTAATATTGTAATGATTTCATCATTGGGTAAGAATTATCCATCTTCATTTAAACAAATTCCATTTTGGACAAATGTTGAAACAAAATGGAACAGTTTTGGTCAATTGAATATGTCTGCATCAGATTTAGCTCTCAATCTTGCTTCAGCTGGATATTATAGGTAAATATGTCAGAAAAATAAACTGTGTTTTTAATTTTTTTAAATAAAATTTTTGAATTTTTCAGGTGTGCATCGAATTTGACGTGTGAACAAAAATATGCATTTACTCATAAAGAAAAACTTAACCCAGTACTTAACAATGCTCCAGCTTCGTATCAAGGTGTTGTAATACAATTAAAGCGAGGAGTTTACCATTTTATGTGCACTAGAAATAACAATTTTAGTAATAGAAGTCAAAAAGGAACTTTAATTGTGCAGTAATCTTATAAACTCTGTATTTCAATTAGATATTGTAATAAAAATTTATACTTTTTAGTTCATGGGTCACTTGTTTCTTTGTGTTGTGGCAACATTTTAGGATGTGTTACCTGCATTATTGGGTTCTGTGTAAGTAAGTTTGACCAATTACGGATTATAAACTATGAAATAGTTATAAATATACTAAAACAAATATTGAATTTACTAATTGTCTAAGATATCTTTTAATTTATCTTCATTATCTCTATTATAATTTTTTAATTTGTTAAAGGATAATAATGAGCATTTTTTTCTTAAAATAGTTATTACTCACAAAATAAAAATTATTAATAAATTATATATATATCTTAATTTTTTTTTATCTAAAGAGATTTTACCGATGAGAAAGTCATCTCTGGTGGTGAGTGTCGTAATGGAAAATACCAATCCAAATCAAAATATTATTTTTACTTCAAAAATGAGGGGAAAAAAATATTTTAAATCTTTTTAGCAATTATTTATTTTCAGGGTTGTGACCATTACTGTAACGATAATGGTATCGTTACCGGTATCGTACCTAAAATTATAAATAGCCTTACAGCATTTGTGATTGTTAAATTCTTAGAGTTGTAGATCAAGTAAGAAACTTTTATTTGCTTAATAAGCAAAACATTAAATAAATTTTAATTCTTTTTACGAATGAAGAAGTTTCGGACAAAGTTCTTAAGGGTGCTGTAGCGATAGTTATTTATAAAGATGCAGTTTCGAAAATTAAAGATTCTGAGTTTAGTACATCGTTTGTTGTTATTTTCGAGGAATTTGATTTTACTAAAGAAATACAGGAAAAGATAGTAGACGAGTACGTAAACACAAGTCTTTTTTTTAATTATTGTTTTTAAATTATTTCATTTAAAGTATTCGATTACCTTTTTGTATCACTCAAAGATTACCGGTAATGATTGATATTACGAAATAAGTTTAAAAACTAAAAAATAATTAACTCATAGTTAAAATGTACACGGTAACGTTATGTAACGCGTTACTTTTCTACTTACAGTAGTGGTAACTGTAGCGCGTTACTTGTTTCGTGGTAACGGTCACAACCCTGTTTATTTTATTTAATGCTATGTAACAATCATTTATGTTTTTAAACTAAACTAAACTCTTACTGGCCATATGTAATACATCATCAGCCAATCCGGCGATGTTATTAAAGTAACCTGCAACAATGATTGGTCAATTATCAGCACACAGGTGGAGCAGATATTTGCATAAAATCCGCGGTTTTTGCAAATTGCAACTCTGCCGAGTTGTGCGTTAGCGATTTAAAAACTCATCTCTTACAAGTTATCTATGGATTTGCAGCAAAACACTAAACTGAGACAAGTAAGAAAATTATTGTTAATTTTTTTGTAAATACAAGTTTTAGAAAATTGCTAGAAATAAAGAATATTTTTTGAGAATTAGCACAAAATGTTGTTTGTCTTGTTTTTTCGCTGTGATAACAGGTCTAATTTAATGTTAATAAGAATTGTAGATATCTAAATCTAATAAAGCTGTAATAAATAAAAATAACTTAATTTTATATATTTACTTTTTAAAATTTTTAAACATTGAGAATCAGTTTTAGAATATAAACTGAAATAAAAAAACAAATTTTTACAAAATTTTTGAATTTTTGAATAAACTGAAATAAAAAAACAAAATGTTGAAATATTCAATTCAATTGTAAAAATGTATACTTTTTAGGTCATGGGTCACATGTTTAGGGTGTGTCACCTCCATAGTGAGTTGTGTGTAAATAGTTTGTCCAATTACGGAATATGAGACAGTTATAAATATATTGTACTAAAGTAAATATTGAGTTTAATTGAATAAGATATACTTTAATTTATCTTTATTATCGGAAAATAGTTTATTTCTTATTTGAGATAATAATGAGCAAATTTTTCTTCAAATATTTATTACTCATAAAAGTTTATTTTTTATTACCATCATTAATTAATTAAATATTTATTTTATATTTATTTAAACTTTATACACATGAGAAAGTTGTCCCTGGTGAAGAGTAATTGAAAATAATTCATATGAATAAAAAATGATATAAAACTTTTCAGCAGTTATTTATTTTATTTAATAATCATTTATGTTTTTAAACTGAACGTTTTAACTGAGAAAACTCTTACTGGCCACTCAAGGGCCATGTTTTAAAAAAAAAACAGATCTTCATGTGAATTTCTTATCTCAAGGTCCCTATTTGTACAATATGTAATATAAATATAAACAAAACTTTCAGAAATTGATACTAGGTGCCGCGACAATCTTCATTTCTAAAATTGGTACTATTTTATGACGTCATATGCAATTTGCTCCCAGACTTTGTCTTCGGTCTTACACTTCCGGAAATTTCTGTTCCTCGTTCGACTGGCAACATAGACTGAGTTGTGCGTTAGCTATTCGAAAACTCATCTCTTAATTTTACTCGCTTTTATTTCTCCCAACTGAACAGCGACTCTGTAAATAACATGTCGGTGATTGGAATAGATTTCGGTAACGAGTCGTGTTATGTAGCCGTAGCTCGAGCCGGCGGAATTGAAACTATAGCAAATGACTACAGTTTACGTGCAACTCCGTAAGTAAACTTTACAATTTTCTGTTAATATCACAGTCTAAATATTAGAAAAAACAAGCAATATTTGAATTTGTGTTTTGAAATTTGTCTCCGAGTTTAAAGTTCAAGTTCCAAAAGAAAATTGAGATTTCGTCTTTGTTTTCACGTGATTCCAGAATATTCCAGCATTTTCTAAATTAGACTTGAGTTCGTAGTGGGCGATCATAAATAATGAAGAAATAAACATACTTAAAATGACTTATTAATATTTTTGTTTTATATTATTAATCACAAATTAGAAAATAAAATGTTAAAAAGAAAAATTTTGGGAGATCTTGACACGTGGGTTTCATTACGTAATTTGTGATTTGTAAATTAACACCACACGTTGGAAGGAAAAGAAATAATTAAACGAAATTTCAAATATGCATTTTAAGTGACAAATTATTTCGAATTCTAGATCACCTTTCCTTAGAAGGTATCTAGGATGATCTAATATCTTTTCCATAATAGGAATATGTGGGTGTACGGGAACAAATTTTTATAATATTTTTTTCAATTTTTTTTCTTCTTTTTTTTTTTAGATCATGCGTTGCATTTGGAGAGCGAAATCGCTTCTTAGGAGTGGCAGCAAAAAACCAAATGGTGACAAATATGAAAAATACTATCTACGGATTTAAGAGATTATTGGGAAGAAAATATCGAGATCCATTTGTGCAAAATGAATTGAAATATTTACCTTACATTAAAGAAAATAAAGATGGATCAATTGGGATTCAGGTATATTAATTTTATTTATATCAATTACATCTATTTGTAAATTGGTTATGTTTATAAGATAAATTGACGAAGAAAAGTAAATTAATACATTTTTAATTTTCTTAATGCAGTAAAAAAAAATTTAAAAAAAAAGAAATTTAAGATTTGAAATTAATTTCCTTAATAACGGTTAAAAATAAACGTAAAAATACAAAAAATGTTTTAAAAGATTAAATTAAAAGATTTAACACATTCGAATATTAAGTTTTGTGATTTTACGGTAATTTGGTGAACAAAAAATGCGTCTTATGTTATAATACAACTAACTCGCTAAAATATTGTATTTTAGATCGTGTAAGCTTTTGAATAGCGTTGGGATCAATATTTGGTATTAATTTTCTGTTTATCATGTCACGCAGTTGAATCTAGACGTTTTAAAATACAGATGAGAAAAGGAAAAGGCTGATTAATTTAAAAATGAAGTGAAATGATGCAAAACTAAATCCATTCTTCGATGAATTCGAGAACGAACTTGTCTGCATTAAGTTGCAATGATGCATGAAGTCGAATCGATTGATCAAGGTTTTCTTGGTTGATTTGATAGATTGAAAACATCTGATGAGTTTGTTTTTGGATTTGATGAGACTGAACTAATCGCTGATCACTTTGATAAAATTAAATAATAAAATAAATTAAATAGTTAGAAAAGATTTGAAATAAATATGTAATAATTTTTGTTATTTTGTTATGATTTAGGTTCAGTATTTGGGAGAAACTCGAAATTTTTCACCTGAACAAATTACAGCAATGCTGTTTACTAAATTAAAGGAAACTGCCGAAACAGCGCTGAAAATTAAAGTTAATGATTGTGTCATATCCGTAAGTATTTAAGAGATATAAATAGTTAATATAAGCATTCATTGCTCTTCAAATTTCTTTTTCAAAATGAAGTTTGGAGATCTCGAGAATGCGAAAATTAAAGGAGATTTTTAGACTATTAGGCCTAATTTAGATTACGGTTTAATTTGAAAAAGTCTCTACACAAATTTTAATCCAAATACCCGCATATAATATAAAATTAAATCTTCTTTCTGTTTATTTCAAATAGGTACCATCATTCTTTACCGATTCTGAACGACGAGCTCTTTTGGATGCTTCACAAATTGCTGGATTAAATTGTTTACGATTAATGAATGAGACAACTTCATGTGCGTTTGTCAATTTTGCATGAATTCTCGATTATTATCCTAAAATTGATTATTAATTTATATAATTTAATTAATTTTAGCTGCTCTGGCTTATGGTATCTACAAGCAAGATTTGCCTACTCCTGAAGAAAAGCATCGAACAGTTGTTTTTGTCGACATGGGCCAGTCTTCGATCCAAGTATCTGCTGTAGCATTTAATAAGGGAAAATTAAAAATGTTGGCTTGTGTCTCTGATCCGATGCTTGGCGGTCGAGACTTTGATCGTGTTATGTCGATGCATTTTAACACTGAATTTCGGTCGAAATATAAAATCGAAGCTGACAAAAAACCTCGAGCATTTTTGCGTTTGGAGCAAGAAGTTGAAAAATTGAAGAAACAAATGAGTGCGAATTCGACCATTTTACCACTGAATATCGAATGCTTTATCGATGAAAAAGATGTGTCAAGTAAAATGAAAAGAGCTGACATGGAATCGCTTTCTCAACATTTGTTTGAAAGAATTGAGACGTTGTTTAAGAAATTGTTGTTCGAAGCAAGTAAGTTTTGAAATTTATCGGAGTTTTGTTTTCTTTTTAATAGAAAAATAACTTTTAATTTGATAGAGTTGAAACCTGACGAAATTTATTCCGTGGAAATCATTGGTGGATCGACCAGGATTCCGTATGTAAAGCAATTGGTTCAACAGGTTTTTGGAAAAGAATCTAGTACATCATTGAATCAAGATGAAGCTGTTGCTCGTGGATGCGCATTACAATGCGCCATGTTGTCACCTAATTTCAAAGTTCGTGAGTTTTCTGTATGCGATTTACAGTTATATCCTATCAAGCTGTTATGGAAAGCTGATAAAGGAGATGATGGGTTCGTTTTTAATTTACATAACAAAATTTTGGGGGAAAATATTTAAATTTATTGTTTTTAATTTTTAGGGAAATGGAAGTTTTTCCTCAAAATCACCCTGCACCTTTTACTAAAATGTTGACTTTCTTTCGAAAAGATAACTTCTCTCTAGAAGCGAGATATTGCGGACAAGTTCCATATCCAGCTGACACATTTATTGGCAAATATTTTTTGAAAATTAAAATATATTTTTTTTAATTTGAAGTTTATTTTTAACATTTTTTTTTAATAGGTTTTTTCACAATTTCGAAAGTTGTGCCTAACGCTGAAGGTGAAAGCTCTAAAGTTAAAGTGAAAGTTCGTATAAACATACATGGAATATTCAGTGTGAGTTCAGCTACACTTGTTGAAAAACGTGAAACTGCTGACGATGAATCTGAAGAACCGATGGATGTTGATCAAAACGAGAAAGGAAATGGTGACAACGAAGCCGAAAAAATGAATGCAGATAGCGCGATGGATTCGAAATCTGAAGAGGTAAAAAATAAACAAAATTCAATTAAATCTAATTTAATTTTGTTTAACAACTTATTCTTTTTTTATTTTTTAACATAGAATTCCTTAGATGGTATGAACAAAAGTCCTAAAAAAGGTGAAAATGAGGATAACGGTAGTAAAACTGATAGTGCTGGTGATAAGAAAACCGAACCTGCAAATAAAAAACCGAAGAGGCTGACGAAACAAATTGAATTATCAATTGATATGAAAGTGGCGCAAATGAGTAGAAATGATGTTGAAAAATGTGTTGAAGATGAAGTAATAAAAAATTTTTTTTTTAGTAGAGTTAATTTTTTAATTTTTTAATTTTTAATATTTAGTGTAAAATGGTAATGGCTGACAGGCAAGAAAAAGAACGAGTTGATGCCAAAAACGCTTTAGAAGAATACATATACGAGATGCGTGCTAAAGTTACCGATGATCTTTCTGCTTATATTAACGAACAAGATCGCAATACTTTCTCACGGATGTTATTGGAGATGGAAAATTGGTTATACGATGAAGGCGAGGAGCAAATTAGACAAGTTTATTCTGATAAACTTACTCAATTAAAAGTAACTGAAATACTGAAATTTTGTTATTTTGTTTACTAATAATTTATTAATTAATTCTTAGCGTTATGGCGAGCCTGTTAAAGAACGACAACGAGAATTCGAAGAAAGACCTAGAGCGATTGAAGAGCTTGGTGGAGCGTTGCAATTGGCTAGGAAAGCGCTTGATTTATATCAAAATAAGGATGAACGATATTCACATATGACACCTGCAGAGATGGAAAAAGTTCAAAAAATTGTAGTGGAGAAACAACAATGGCTTGATACTCAGTTGCAAGCAATTGCGAGAGTGGCTTCTTATCAGAATCCTCCCGTAACGGTTGCACAAATCAGAAAAGAGAAAGAGGTAAGAGAGGTTACAAAATAATGAAAAACTGAAATAAAATATTTTGTTTTGCACTATTTCGTAAACTAATTTTGTTGTATAATTTGTGACGAAACTGTTAAATGGTGTTATAAAATTTTGAAAAAAAAATATTGAGATAAATGGATTTTATATAAAATTAAACACCTAAACTCATATCAAATACATACAATAATGAAATTAGTATTATTAATAATAATGATAATAATTACAAATATTTTTAATTTTTTTTTCTAGATGTTGTATAATTGTGCATTGTCTATTCTGAACAAACCTAAACCTAAAGCAGATCCACCTAAAGAAGCTCCACCACCGCCTACAACTGGGTCTGATAACCCACCCCAACCAGAACAGCAGGCTGCCGGCAGCCCGCAGAGACAAAGGGCAGGAGAAGATAAAGAAAAGATGGATTTAGATTGATGAATTTGTAAATGAAAAAGTGTCAATTTTTAAATAAATTGACCGATTGATCAGATGACGTTTGACCACTTTGTCCAGTTTTTGTTAATTTTTTTTAAATAGTTTTGTTAGTGTTATTAAGGGAAAATACTAGAAACAAAAAATATTTTTTTGAGAATTAGCACAAAATGTTGCTTGTGTTGTTCTTTCGCTATGGTAACAGGTCGTAAACAAAAGTTCTCAAGAAAGATTATTATTATTTTGATTATTATTATTATGTAATAATTATCCTAACACTATTCGTTCTTTGTCAATGTAGTGCTTTAGATTTTATAAAAAAAAAATTAATCGAAAAATTTGCAAATGAAATTCATAACTTAGAATATGAAATAATTGCATCTTGCCTTTATTCTCGCCTTTAATTGATAAATGAAAAAAAAAATTAATTGTCTTTGTTTCGTCTCAGGAAGGATCAAAGTTAAAAACTGTACATTCCAATGTGAAAATAAATTGGCTGTTGTTGTATTCTCATATTTGTTTTTTGTTTAATTAGTGTTTATAAAATGAAATAATTCTCTGAATATTAAAATAAATTGAATAACATTAAAATTGATTTTTTTTAATTCATCATGTACTGCTAATTCAGAAATAAAAAAAGTTGATAAAATCCAGAAACACTTCAGATAGAAACATCATTCAACTAATATCAGTTAAACTATACGGTAGCTTGGTAGAGCCAAAATTTGTTAGTATTTTGTATTGTCGAAGTTTACAAACAAACAATTGATCACAGTAATCGACAAATTATTAAATTTTTGTTTTATTTGTTGTAACTTGGTATGATACTAGAGCACTTTGATACAATTTTACGTTATGTTATAACAAAAACGTACGATTTATGCTCTTTACTATCATCTCAAATTTCAACCAATCAGAATCGGTCCTGACAAATTGAAAAATGGCGGTTTATTTCATGCTTTGCTAACCAACCATGCTTTTGCTTATATCGAAATAATCCATGATGGCTTGATTTGATTTTTCGAATTTCAATCCAAATCCAAGAAAATATACTTGAAATTTACGATCTGATTCAAATCGCCGAACTTTTCAACTGCGGGAGTGTAAGACAACTGTATGTTTAATGTAAATAAACTTTAAAATGAGCGGTTGTCAAAACTGGAGTTCCGATATAAGAGTAAGTAATTTGACTTTAAAGTTGTATATGTATAAACAGATTAGAAATTAATTTCCAAACTGGATATTTTTAGGATTACGTTGTTGGCCCTAAAATTGGAAAAGGTGGATTTGGCACTGTCTATCAAGGCAAGGCCAAACAAAATGGTGTAGATATAGCAATTAAAAAGGTAACATTATTTTAAAAATTGTAAGCAAATCATAAACATATTCTATAACTACATATAGGATATCTAATAGATATTTATCATTTTGTTTATTAATTTTTATAAATGTTTAATTTTTTTCATTTATTTTTATTCTTTTAGATTGAAAAACAATTATCTCATACAAGTAAAACAGCTCGAATAAAGGCAAAGGAAAGAAATCGAAGAATAAAACAAGAAATAGAAATTCATTTAGATTTAAACCATCCATCGATTTTAAAACTTTATCATTATTTTCAAGATGACAATTTTTTTTATTTAATATTGGAGTTTTGTCATAATGGGTCGATGCAAAACTATATGACAGATGGGATGATGGTGTTTAGTGAAAATGATGGTAATGTTATATTTAATCTTTATTAAAAAATTATTATTCTTATTTTTTATATTATTTTTAGCTCGTGGTATTATGAAGCAGATTGTTAAAGGATTGGTTTACCTGCGGGAAAAAAAAATAATTCATAGAGACTTATCATTAGCAAATTTACTTTTGACTAAGAGTATGAATGTAAAAATTGCTGATTTTGGTTTAGGAGCACAACTTTCAAATTTAGATGAAAAACATATGACAATGTGTGGAACTCCTAATTACATGTCACCAGAATTAGCCATGAAAGAACCTCATGGTATAGAATCTGATGTATTCAGTTTAGGAAGCATTTTTTATACGATTTTAGTCGGTAAACCACCTTTCGATGGCAAAGATGTTCGAAGTACCTTGATAAAAGTTGCTGCTGCAGATTATTTTATCCCGAGCCATTTATCTAGAGAAGCAACTGATTTAATAAAATGCCTACTTCTTAAAGATCCACCAGAAAGATTTAAGCCGGTTGACATATTGATTCATCCCTTCATGACAAATGATAAAGTAATTATTTTATTTATTTCTTGCTTTTGTTTAATTTTTATATTTATTTTTTAATTTTATTGTTAAATTTAATATTTTCAGCTGCCTGGATTCACTTCATCAACTGACAGTGGAAGGGGTACGATATCAACAAATTCGTCACGAAATTCGTCACGCAACTCGTCAAATAATTCCAGACCAGTTTTGGTAATTATTTTATTTACCGTAAATGCTGATGTTTTTAATTTAATTTATTTTCTAAATATTTATTTCAGGATGAACGTAATATAAGATTTGACAATCAACGGTTGAATTCTCAACCAGCTGTTTATGTCAAAAATTATGTTCCACGGGTAAGAGGAATAGAATTATTGAAGCCTAAATTTGAGCCACCTAAATTGAATCAGAGGGATATTTTAAGATCACCAAAACAACCGACAGAAACTGATGAAAACTCTTGTTCGTGCTCGAAATCTCACTGTGAACATTCTCATACGAAACTGGTAGATTCATGTTGCTTTTCAAACGGTTCAGAACATAGAGTGTGGTGTGAAAAAGTGAAAAATTGCAGTCATTCGTCCCCTTGTTATGATGCTAATAAATGCTCTCATTTGGATGGATGTGGATGCAGGAAATCAATGGAGCATAAGGAAAGTTCAATGGAAAAGAAAAAAGAAACAAATAATCGACAGAAAATTAATGACAAAGAGCCACTGAACACTAGACGGTTAAAAGCGATGACACAAAGTGTTAAAAATATGAATTTTAGAATTTTAGAATCGGGTGAAGTGTGCGTAGAATATATGAAAATAAAAAATGGTGTTGATGTAGTAGAAGAGGAATGTAAAATATCACAAGATGGCTTGAAGGTAAATTATAACAAATTCTAGGAAATTTCAGAACAGACAATTTTGCACTCAACAATTCATAATGCATTTTATTTAAATATTTTGAATTGTTTATCGCCAAAATGTCCTGTGACTGGAAAATAATATAAACAAGATAGTATTTTTGTAAAATGTTTATTTTTCTATTTCAGATGGTTGTTTACACTTATAAACACGGTAAAGAAAAAACGCAAAAATTTGCTTTTGACCATATTCCTGATAAACACTGGACGAAATACGCGCATGCTAAACGGTTTGTTGATGTTGTTAAAGCAAAAAGTCCGAAAATAACCTACTACAGTACCGAAGCCAAATGTTGTTTGATGGAGAATACACCAAACGCAAATATTGAAGTGAAATTTTATGATGGTGGAAAAATTATACAAAACTCACGTGGAATTACAATAAGTGAAACGGATTCAACGCAGTATAGTATTGAATCAAAGGATGGCACTGAATTCTTATCTCAAACTGCGCGAAAACTCTATGAACATTTTTGCCATGTTAGTTATTTTATTTTTAAGATTTTTGGGCCAAAAAATAATGAGTTAGTTGAATTTATTATTTTTATTTAGTGTCGTCAAATATGTCTTCGAGCAGAAAAATTTCACACTCAGGAGGAGTTTGAAATAGGTGGCACGAATTTTCCTGTCATAATTGGACGTAGACCAGTACTAAATTCTAGTTCTGGCCAAATACAAAGTCCAGAGGGGCCTAATTTAGGACAGTTATCAGCATTTGGATCTGGAATTTGTTCTGAAGGAAGGTATTTGTCGCCAGAAATATCTAAAAGTGCAAAATCCAGTTTTGAAAGAGTATGCGAAATAAAAGGTGTTGGACGAGGTTATTTGGTAAATATATCATTTTTAATCAGTTTCTTTGATTTTATTAATTTTTTTTTTGTCTTACAATTGAATTAGATAAATAATAATGATGCAATATGTGAATACTTGGATGGTTCTAAAATAGCTACTGATATTGTTAATGGTAAGTGTGTTTACACAGACGAAAAAGGAAAGATAATGACTCTGCGGAAGAAAGATAAAGATTCAGTGCCTAATGATATTAAAAATAAACTCGAACATGCTAGCAGTATTGTAAAGAAATTGCATTCCAAGAATTAATTGCTTTTGTAAATTTTTATTATTTGTATTTTTATATTACAGAGAATTAAATATTTTTCTCTTTATTATTTAATATTGTTTTATTTTCTTTCATCTTTATGGAATTTTTACTGTGACAAATACTGTTAAAAACTGTTTATTTTGCAGTTGCAATTTGTGCGTGTGTGCTTTTAGCTATTCTTTCATGTCAAAAGAAGATTTTCTAACATGTGTGGAAGAGACCTAGTCATCCCAATTTTCTATTAACTGGTTTCTATTAAATAGAAATAACCCCAAAAAGTTTTTAAATGTGAAAGTTTATATAATTCTACATGCAATATTTATTTCAAAATTTCCGCCCCCTCTTAACTTTAATTTCTCTATCACTGTACAAACTGATTATTTTTCTACACATATTTATTAATTCCTCATTTGCTAATATTTTTATCCTAAATTTAACATTGATCTTAGGTAACAATTAGCAATAAATAAATAGCAATATACATAAAGTTTTGTAAGCTGCCAATAGATGGTGCGAAAATGTCCAAAATTGACCCTGACATTCTGCGATCAAGGACGTTTGCTGGGAACAACCTATATATTTTTATTTTCCCGTTTACTCATGACTTTCACATGACTTTTACAGTTTAATTATAATTTTTGCTGTATTGATGCACTTTCGTATTTCTGTACATTTGCAAACATCTTGCTTCAATATTTACACTTCCAAAGTTGATAAAGAAAGTAATAAAATGTAGAATGAAATACTTCTACACTCTTCAGTTCTTCCACATTGCAATACTTCAGTTCTTCCACATTTCATTATTTCAATTCTTCCACATTTCATTATTTCAGTTCTTCTACATTTCAATACTTCAGTTCTTCTACATTTCAATACTTCAGTTCTTCTACATTTCAATACTTCAGTTCTTCTACATTTTAATACTTCAGTTCTTCCATGTTTCAATACTTTAGTTCTTCCACACTTCAATAGTTTATATTAGTTTTTCTACAGTAGAAGAACTAAAGAATTGAAGTTTTACTCTCCATTGGAGTAGTAGTCATTGAGTACTGAAGTATTGGATAGTCTCCAATACTTCAGTTTTTTATGTTTCAATACTCACTTTCTAAAAATTTTAGAAGAGTTAACGAGTTCTTGAAAAAGTAATCAAATTATAGCAGTGAAATTGTGGAATTATGATGAAAATATACAACTGGAATTATAGAAGTACAGCAGTGTGGAAGTTAAATATGCTACTATGTACATGAAAATTAAAGATACTTTAAATTCTTTATTGCCACAATGAAACTCAAAAATATAATTTTTTTGGTTTCATATTTGCACCAGTGCTGTGACTCCACTGCAATAAAGTTCTTGATAACGTATCTAGATAAAAATTATCTTTCCAAATTTTGCCACATCTGATAAATGTCGCTATTCGAAATTGAAACTTTTACTATATACAAATCATTACGTAATTGATAAATTTAATAAAACATGTTTCCACTAAATTTAATTTATATATATAATTTAAAAATAAAATGAATAATTTTAAAATAATATTTATAAGCATTCATTTAAATAAAATTAATGTTAGTCTAATTCCGTTTGACCCGAGCGACACAACGCTGATCAGAGATACGCGACTTGCTACGAGTTTCAAGCGAGAAATTTATATTTTTCAGTCGAATAATTCCACGCATATACGTGTAAATTGTACTCAACCAATCATCAATATACATTGGAAATACAATTTATGTGTGTAAGTATAAATTGTAAATCGGATAAACGAATCCATTTGGAATCGCCGCTTAGGCTTAGCGTGTAGGCCTAGGATATTTTCTATGTGACATTTTGACCAACATTCATTTGCTATTTGCAGGTTAAATAAGATAGTCGATTAAGAATCTCGACGAATATGTTAATAGAAAATCCCGAAGCGTTGAAGGCTTGGCTAACGACCATTTTAGAACCAAAGTAAGTTTTTGTTAGTAAATAAACAATGATCAAGTATTTTGTACCAATCTTCAAAGTGTAATCGTAGAAGAATTTTTTTTTATATTGATTACAACGATTAAATGTTATATAAAATATAAATATTTTCATTAGCTTAATTATTTAATTTGTAATTTTTTATGAAGATGAAAATTTATTCACTTAATTATTGATAAAATGCATGTACATTCGATTTATTCATAATTCTGTTCTATTTTTTGGTTAATATTACGAAAGTTATTTAAATCTTTGTTTACGTTGTAAAATTGTGTAAACAAAGTTAATATTGTTTCTTTTTATTTTTTTTAAATTTAAATTTTTTATTTTATTATTTTAATTTAAAATAAAAATAATTAATTTAATTTTTAGATGTGAAGCTGATCCAAACGCTTTGGCTAAATATGTTATAGCCCTAGTGAAGAAAGATAAACCATTACCTGAATTAAAAGAAACCTGTATCGATCAATTAGATGTATTTTTACAACAAGGTATGTAAATGAAAATGAAATTTTAGTTGCGATTTTCCTTAACGAAGTAACCTATAGACAAAATACCCAAAATAATCAAATTCTATACGGATTATTACAAGTTCGTTGCATATTATATTTTTGCATATGCATTTACTTGTGCCAGAAACTTCCGGTTTTTAAACCCTTATTTTCTGAACTAGATCGAGTATTTTACGATCGTTTTATACAATTTACGAAATATTTCTAAAGGAAAAAAATCGCAAACGTTAATAACTTTATTTATTATTAATTCATATTAATTTTTTGAGTTTTTTTTATTTACAGAAACAAAACCATTTGTCGAACTTTTATTCAAAACACTAGATTCAAAATCATACTTGAAAAAAAATGAAACACAAACTATTGTTTCACAGGCAGCTGTTCCACCTCAGATCTCGACCTTACCATCAGATGTAACCACTACTAACACTGTTGTTACAACAGTTTCACCATCTACATCTGTTGTTACTGGATTGGTAACAACTTCTAATCAATCTCGTGATACTGTTGTTAAAGAAACACGTGATTCTAGACGAATTCCTCGTTCCGAAGGAGTAAGTAGAGTTTTACTAAGTTGGGAATTTTTTTTTATTTTTTATTTACACTAATTAATTGGTTGATTAATTTTTGTAGTTACATGACACGGATGAAAGGGAAAAACGAGTTGTTCGCAAACCGTCTCCGGTTGCAAGAAGCCGAAGTCGGAGCCGGAGTCGTTCAAGCAGAAGTCGTAGTAGAAATAGATCAAGAAGCAGGAGCAGGTAATTAAAATAAAATATAATAAAATACGAAAAAGCAATTTAATTCGGTTATAGTGATCTCAAATGATGGAAAATTATTCTCAAGTATTTCGCAATTCGTCATTCTTCGCTCGATTTTCATAATTTTTAGTCTCGAAACTGATTTCTTAAATTACCACCCAAAAGAATTAAACATTGAAAATTTTAAATTTAAAATTCTAAAAATTTTTTTGCTTTATATCAATTTTAGGGATAGAGATGAACGACGTCCAAGAGGTCGATATACTGAAGATTTGAAACGAGACCGTCGTCCACCGATGTCAAGACGGTACGATAGGTATAATGATTACCGACACGATAGATTGCGTGAAAGGGATCGAAGTCGAGATCGCGAAAGGGAATCTGAAAGAAATCGTGAACGAGATCGCACAAGGAGTCGTTCGCGAACACCAAGAAGTCGCACGAGGTCTCGATCAAGATCGAGGGAACGTCAACGGAGTGATGTTCGTGACTCGAATCATAAGGTTCAAAGTCCTGTTAAGACTGAACATGGAGATAAAGATTATCGATATACATCGACTACTCAATCGACTCCTGCACCAAATTCGGTGGCCGCGTTGCCGCCTGTGCCTGGAACTGTTGGTGCTGATTCTCAAGCGTTATTCACTAATTATAATAGGAGTGGCAAATCATCAAGACGATGCCGGAATTTTGATGGTAAATTGATTTCATAATATAATATAAATTATATGAGAAAGTGACGGTTTTTAAGTTACCATTTTTGAATTTTGTATTTTAATAATAACAAGAAATCAGGAAATAATTTGCTTATTGTAATTCACGACCAAGTTCAAAAAGTGGTGGTGTAAAAACCAATTTTTTTTTAATGTCAACTTTCATTTAATATTTAATCGAAAATGGCAAATTTATTTTATTTATTTATTTATTTTAATTTTTTTTATAGAAATGGGGTTTTGCATGAGAGGCGATCTGTGTTCATACGATCATGGAACCGATCCAGTGGTCGTTGAAGATTTACCTGGTATGATTGGGTTTCCACCGCCGCCAAATAATCAGGGACTGCGTAAGGGGATTTTAGATATTTAATTTAATAACTTTGTTTGATTTTTCAATATTTTATTAAACTTTTTTTCTACTTATGTTTATTTATTTAATTAAATTAATTGATTTTTTTAAAAATTAATTTAGGGCCAGCTGTGCCTCCTGCGCCAATACCTCCAATTATGGGTCATCCACCACTCCCTAGGCCGCCTTTACCACCACCACCGCATCCACCCGGAATTAAAGGCATGTTATTAATTTGTTGTTAAGGAAATGTTTTTTAAAAGAAAATTATTGTTTTTATAGTTGCTCCTGATACTCAAGGCCGCATTCGTCCTGATGGAACTCCTTACTTTAATGAACCTTATTTGCCGGAACCGTATAACCCGGAAGCGCCCTCTCTTGATAGACCACCGCGTATTCGTCCCAGTTATTGGAATCCTCGACCAAATATGCCGCGTGGAATTGGGCTCCGACCACCCCCGATTTTTCCTCAACAGATGGCAAGGGAGTTGATATCAGTTCCCACTATTGATAATGCAACACAACAGATTGAGGATAATGGTTTGTTAGAAATAAAATAATGCTTTTAATTTAAATTAATGTATCAATTTATTTGTTTTTGTTTGTTATTAGACATGGTCAAAGGACGAATGGTGATGGTTTCGCAGAAACGTTCGCATGATGGTGTTACGAAAGATGGATTTGAAAATATGAATCCGGATAACAATTCTACCAATAACAACTCGCATGTTGATATGGGTAATAAACGCCGTCCTTTTGATTTTACCCGGTTAGGTCCGAGAAAGAGCAATTTGGAAAATGCTACATTAGAATTGCGAAAAATTCCTCGAGGTTTAAACAGCATAACGCAGCTGAATAATCATTTTGCTAAGTTTGGACGCATTGTTAATTTACAGGTAAGTTAATATAAGAAAATTACTTTTTTAGAATTTTTTTATTAATAATTTTTAATACTTATTTTTAAAGGTTTGTTATGAAAGAAATCCTGAAGCTGCTCTTATCACATTTTCATCACACGCTGAAGCCAATGCTGCGTATCGTAGTACAGAGGCTGTGCTAAATAATCGATTCATCAAAGTTTTTTGGCATAATAAGGATAATGCAGAAGTATACAATTTTTTTTTTTAATTTTTAAAGATATTTTATTAATTTATTAATTTTTTTTTTCTAGAACTCTAAATTTGAAATACCAAATCCTACTGCACCAATGCCTCCATTTGGGAACAAGAAACTATCTGTTAAAGATAGATTGGGAATGCCAATAACTAGTTCCGGTGCACCAACCGGTGAAAATAATAACGAATCAACTCCGAGCTTATCTCAGACGACAGCACCAACTAATGAGGATACCGAGAAGGTAATTTATATTTTTTTTTCGAGATTTTTAGTTTTATGTAGGATTAATTGGTGAATTTTGTTAATTTATATACTATAATGTGTATTAAATGCACCTATTGATTTTAAAGTATTTTAAAAGTAAAATGTGTACTAATGTTTTTTTTTTGCTTTTAGACTAGTGTTGTTTTATCACCAACAGGAAATTTATCAAAAACTGTTTTTAACCCAGCTGCATTACGAAAAAGTAACGTTAATCCGTTATCGTCTAAGGCGATATTGTCACAGCAAGAAATAGTGAAGAAAAAACAAGAAGAACAAAGGAAAGAATATTTTAAGATTAATGCTGATATACAAAAGAGAAAGCAAGAATTGTTGAAGAAATATATTCAAGATCAAAAAGTATGAGAATTGATTTTAAAAAAATAATAAGGGAATTTTTTTGATATTTTTTTTGTGCATTACAGGTTCTTATTGAGAAATTAGAGAAGAAAAACTTGTCACCTGCTGAAAGATATAAATTAAAGCTGGTAAGTTATTATTATTAATTTTATTTTTAAAATTTTAAGTATTTAATTTATTTTTCTAGACTATAAAATCAATACAAGAATTTATTGATAATTTTAAAAAAGACTTGATGCCAACACAAACAACGACGCCAAATCACCCAAAGACAAAAGTAGAGGCGGAGAAACAAATACTTGATATTGAAATGGATCTTTATAATAAACAACATCAGGGAGCTGATACTACTGAGCTGAAAAAAAGAGTTGCAGAATTAAAACAAGAAGTAAGCAATATTTACTGTTTTTATTAGTAATTTAGCGATTTTATATCGGAAAATTATAGTTATATTGCCAGGATTTAGTGACGATAATTTAGAAATTTAGAAAAAAAATTGAATATGCGTTTTAAAAATTGCCGGAAATTTATTACTTTCACACAGCTATTTTTCCCAAACTGGAACAAGCAATTTCGATAACAAATTTATTTATTTAATGTTTTTTAAAACTCTTTATTATATTTTGTTAAATTAATGTTTTTGTTTAATTTAAAATTTACAAAGGCAAGAGCATTGGGTCTTCTTGATCCCGGACGTGGTCGAGGTGGACGTGGTCGAGGCAGAGGAATTCGGGGAAGTCACCGAGGGTTTTTGTTTCGTGGTCGTGGCCCCAGATCTTCTAGTGTTAGTATTGACCGGAGACCACGAAAACTATTGATATCGGGTTTAGATGAAAATGAACGAGATGAAGCCATGCTGCACCTAGCTGTAAGATGATTATTAATTAAAATGGCAGAATTAATTAGTTTTAATGTTTTTAATTAATATTTTTTTGGAAACAGCAATTTGGTGAAATTGAAGGAATTGATCACGATGAAGGAAATAGTTTCACAATTCTCACATTTCAAACGCGTAAAGAAGCAGAATTGGTATTTCTAAGATTTCATAGTTTATAGTTTTTAATTTGCAAGTGTTAATTCCCATTTTCTTTTAGTTTTTGCAGGCAATGTTGCTTGGACCAAAATTTCGTGAGAAATCTTTAGCTGTGTCGTGGTTTAAAGATAACACAGCAGACTTGCTGACAGAAGGAGTTGATGTAGAAAGCGACGTGTTGGTTGGCGATGAGGAGGTTTGTGTAGATGATTTTTAAATTATTATTTATGTTTGTCTGTTTTCTTTTGTTCTATATCTTTTTACTAAAATTTAAGTATTTCACACTTCTGCTTTGCAGTAAGATTGTGTTCGGATCACCTTGAGTCAGTAATTTTGGTTAATTTTATTTCCTATCCAAAAATTAAACAAAAGAAAATGTTCCTTTTAAAACCGAACTGGATGCAATCGTACTGCATAAAATAAGACTAGAATCTGAGTTTTTTTTATCTTTTATTTCTTTAGCTGGGTGATGACATGGAGAATGTGGAGTTGTTGCTAGCCGATGATGAAGAGGAAGAAGATTCTGAAGCTCGATCGTGGAAACGATGATCAAGTCATGGTCTTATTTAATTGTTTTTCGTCAAAAATATTTTTGTTAACTGCTTTTCTTTTCTCCTGCCTGACTTTTCCATTGAATGTTTTATTTTTTGAGTGTGCCAATGCACATAAAATGTGATTATTTTTACTCATAATTAGAAATGTGTTAACATTTTATACAAAATAAAACAAATTTGTAACTAAAATTGGAGTTAGGAATTAGTAAGTTTAAGATTTTTGTTCCGATTCAGGTTTTAATTTTTATTTTTTCTCTTAATAGGCCACATGATGTAAATGTTGCATTTGTACAAAAAAATCCTAGTCCGATAGTGACAATAGGCCTAATAATCATTTATTTTAATTTAGTTTTTATTATTTTTTTTGTTATTGTAAAACTTTCGTTTTTTTATTTTTAAGAAAGAAAAATTGTAAAATTTGAATTTTTTTTCAATGTTTTCTCTTTCCTGGGATTGTGCAAAGTAACTTTGCTTTGTGTAATTTTTGTACCTGTTACAAAATGAATTTATTGTGTAAGTTTTACTCATGGTTAGATGATGAAAAAAAGAAAAGTGAGGAGTCTGTTCCTCAAAAAAAAAAGAAAGAAAAAAAGAAAAAAAAAAGCGATTTAAAAAGTACCAGAAAATAATTTTAAAAAATACTTGAGTAAGCAGTTTAAGGAGAAGAAAAAGAAAACGTTAAAAGAATTTTTCATTAAAATAAATTTGAAAAAAAAAAATATGAAAAAACTTATTAAAAAAAAAAAAAAAAAAAAAAAATATAGAAAAGAGTTGCCAAAATCACACTTAAATTTTTGTATGTAAAATTTTTTTCTGTGAAGATGAATTTTATTTGTAAAGAAGATTTATTATTTTTAGTTAAATTGAAAATTGGACCACTGGTAATATTTATTATTATCTTTATTAGTTTTTTAATTAATTCTATATTACTTTTTAGATTTTAAACAGAAGACATCCTATGGAATCTAGAAATAATAACGAAATCAACCAAGAAAAACGTATTAAAAGGCAAGTGAGAATTATCTTATACCGTATCGCCTCAATTTCAGCTCTAAAATGATAACCATTTAAAAATATATCGTTATCGTTTTGAGTGTAACCAATAGAAGAAATAAACACAAGTTTCTAATTCATTCCCATTGGTTACTTGTAGTTAAAATTGCTACTGCACAAGGTACACTGCACCAACCATAGTTCAAATTAAAGCGATACGATATTAAAATGAAAATTTTGTTCTTTTTAATTTACCTGTTTTCTTTAAGTAACATCCATTTTCTTAATGTTGTAACTAACGCACCTCCAAGTAAAATCTGCATAGGGTGATATATTAAAAGTGGGATCGAAAGGGTAGTCAAGTGAGGTAAGTCACTAAACATTAACCTTAGCATTGGAATTCCTATTTAGATGAATATAAACATTGATTTTAATGATTAATAAGTCTTATTAATAATTTTATAATTTCATGCTCACCTACCAAGCGTTAATGATTTATGAGTGGAACAAAAAATTACTGCAACTGTATCTCTCGGTGCAAAAGAAAAGGATGGATGATTACACAGCCAAAACACACAAGATATGAATAAAACTTGGATAAATGCAACTACAATGAAAAATGAAAAATGCATTAATATTTTTATATAAAAATTATTTATATATTTATTTATTTATTTAATTTATATATTATATTCAGTGTTAGCTTTGCTATTAATAAAACACTTCATAAGTTTAATATTTGTATCACACTAAATGAAAGAACGACAACCTTAACAGTGAAAATTTAATCTGTAATAGTGAGTGATTTTTGTCATCAGTAAACCTTAGATTTAAAGAAAGATCCTTCCATTTATGTGGTCTTTTCACAACAAATTAAGCGCATAAATGGAAGTTAAAAGTTCGCTATTTAGCATTAAAATGTTGAAAACTAACACTGATTACATTGTATCTATATGTATTATTGTATAATAAATGTATACCGAATAAAATGATAAAAATTAAGGTTCTTCTTTCTATGTTAAATCCACTTTGAGCAAAACTTTCACAAAAAGTTGTGTATATGATGAACAAAAGTAAACAACTGCACATGAAAAAAAAATTAGATTGGATTTTTTGGAAGTGAGAAGTTGCAACATGCAGTTATAAAAAAATATACAAGCTGACACACCTGTTTAAATTATTAAAAGCAACTTGGCTCCTGGTTGGAGACTTTTTCATGTACAAATGAGTTATTTGGCCCAAAATGAAGGGTAATGTCACTGTAATGGTCAACTGGGCAATAGTTGAGGATATGGGAATTACACTGCTTATACCTAACTGAAAAATTTATATACTTAATATAATAATAATAATGGCTTTTATGTACGTTTTTAAAATTATATTATAAATGGTTATGTAATTTTTATGTTCATAGAATAAGTTTTATTAATATTATATAGGGTTATCGTATATTCTTTTTTGGGACCTTAATAGTCCAGTTTAATACTTACAATCACGTGTAAATTAATTTTGTGTGGACTTATGTTACTTTTATTTTAAGCTTTATTCAGATTTTTAATATGAATATAGATAATGTGATAACGAGACACGAGTGTACACAGGTCCCATTAATATGATTAGTATGACAAAAGTAGTTTTGTCGTCATGAAAAAAAAATTCATTTTGAAAAGTATAAAATAGAAAATTTAAAATATATATATTTTTCTCATGACAGGTATATGGTAACCATAATATTATATACACTTACCCCATATAGAAGAGAGATCGGCGTTACGATTAAACCCTGTAATTTATAAAATGTTGAACAATTTCATTTTATGTATAAATTTTTAAGTGAAATTCATTACCAAAAAACTTCCAACTACAGAATTAAACACAGCAACTGCCTGTTAACAAAATAAAAAAAGAAAAAATTAAAAAAACTAAAAAAAAAATCTTTTTACATTTTTCATTAAAGTTTTCCCTCCCGCCTTCAGAAGAAAAATCCCCATGCAGGAATTAAAGCATTTCTAATTAAATGCCACTTGGCAGCAGCAGCAGCCATTTGCAAATGCCACTTTCTTGCCACTTTGATTCAATTACGAAAGAAATGCCCTCCTCAAATCTATTCCTAATTGTCTCTTTAACCTCGTTGCCTCCGACAGTTTTAGTGAGAATGACAGCCGAAGATACAGGAGGAGGAAGGCAGCTCACTGACATCAAACTGAAGAGGAGGAAAAATAAAAAGATGAATTAAAAATACATTTTGCAAAAAATAATCCTCCAATCACAGTTAAGGATAGGGGAATTGAATAAGATGATTCAACCAATGTAAAAGGTGAGTTTTAAAACATTTTATCAAGTTTTTCATTTTGTATAAAAATGAATTCTACAATAAAATTTTTCATAATTTTCACATTTTTCAATCTTTGTTTTTGTTTTCTTACCCTTTTAACAGCCACTCATCAACTGATAACATGCTTAAAAGTCCAGTTATTATATAAATACAAAATGGAATGAATATTAGGGAAAATCCTTGAATGAATAAATGCAATTTTGCATGTGTAACTGCCTTGATTAAATCCTGTATTGTTTTAATATGATGTTTTTAAAAATGAAAAATGTTATAAATTAAAAATTTTATTTTATTTTGTTTTTTTTACCTCTGTTTTAAGTAATAAACCACTTAGGAAAAATATAACTGACACAACAAAATATTTTACTGTTATTTCTGGTTTTAAAATACCTAAAAAGAAAAATATTTTAAATTATTTTATTAATTTTATTTTACTTAAAAAAACACATCACCACCTCCTTTTACTCCAATTTCTGGTCGAAGTTTTGCCAAAAATATACAAAATATTAAAGCTACTATAAACCAGTTACTTCTAATTTTTTTCGCTAACATA
The DNA here is from genome assembly GCA_034687075.1 of Geophilus carpophagus. Classification (NCBI taxonomy): domain Eukaryota; kingdom Metazoa; phylum Arthropoda; class Chilopoda; order Geophilomorpha; family Geophilidae; genus Geophilus; species Geophilus carpophagus. The sequence goes on from JAQFZN010000195.1 coordinate 24,259, forward strand.
ATTACGTAAACACAGTATTATTTATGATTCTAGCTGCTATTTAGAACGGGCAATTCTTGACCGCCATCTTGTTTTGATCGGTCAGTCATTCTTAGACACGGGCACAATCATTATGACGTAATGAAATATCCTTTAACACCTGCTGCACTCACAAATCAAAATAACAGATTTTTTCCTGAAGTTTCTTTTAACCACCAGATGGCGACAATTTGTTATTAAAAACTTTATTTACTGTTCAAAAAAAGTCAATGCTTGAGGTTAAAAATTATTGCGAAAATATTATACAAACAAGCAGAAAACAATAAAAGATAGTCAAACAACACATCGTAATATAAATTAGTTGACATATTCATATTTAATGCAGTTCGTGTCATGTCCGTAGGCTTTATTCTACGTGAATTTTTTATGTTTTTAATTTAATTTTGTATTTGGTGTTTTTACTTGCTTGCACGAGTTTAAAAATATTGCAAATTTTAAAGATTAATGTGACATGAATGCGGTTTTCTTTTCCTATATTTCTCATTGCTGCTTAATAGCAATAGAGTGCGCAAATACCAAGTTTAATAACAACTTTTAAGTTGCCAATCAAATCATTGCGAAAGTATATTCGCGAACCAATCAGATTGCACGGTAATAGATAACCGGAAATATACGAAAAAAATGTCGCTTTTTAAGTTTGACAAAGACTTTCAAGTCGTTGCTTTTTTTCTTTCATGAGTGACGCGATTGGGTTGTCTGGTGCATGGAAGAAGTTGACAGAAATGGAAAAGTTGATGTCAATTTGTAATCCGCACCCATCCTGTGAGTGGGAGAAAAAAACATTAAGATTATAGTTTTCGCGGGGCATTTAAAGTAAAATAAAGAAAGCTGTGACTTTATTTTTGACATGTGTCAAGACATTTGAGCTGGCAATTGAAAATTTATAACTCAGGTTGAAGTCGCAATTCAATATCGTTAAATTATAAATAAAAAATTGGATAATAGAATTTTTTATAATGCTTGAAACATAAACAATAAAAAATAGATTTTAATCTTTATGCTACACTACAACTATTTTTCCTTTTCAGTCGAAAATTAAGATTATCGAGTGATCCAATAAAGTTGGTTATTACTTTTAAATTACCAATTTTATGTAATCTGACTACTATATGTAGCAAACGATTTTTATTGAATTCCAAAATGGCTCGAAATCTTGGAAATCAATGTTACGTGCTGTGCTTGAAGATTAGTGTTAATTTGTACAATTTATTTATTTATTAAGATAAAGAAATGATATAAAGTATAAGATGTGTAACAAAATCGTATAATGGCGCTTCATATATATCCCAGAAATCAATGCGCGAGTAACCCCGCTCTTGATCGTTAGTCTTAACTTTATGCAATTTACTTATTTTTTAGCTAAGAGATGAAGAAAATTAACTATTGACAAGCAGATAAAATGTTGAGTGAGTAATTGTAATAATTTCATTAATGGATAAAATTTATCGACTTAAAAATAAATAAAAATGTTGTTGGTCATGCAAGGGTTATCCATTTATAATAAATAGATAGGGAGAAACCACAAACTCCTTAGTTAGTGCTCCCTAGTGAGAGAATAAGCAGTTGCACTTGATCAAAGTCACTTCATTCAAGTTTAATGTAGAAATCGTAAAAGTTGGCGGATGGGGCAGAAAACTTACCATTTCTTATTCTGTCAAAGTGTGAGATGATCGTTCTATACGAAATTGGCATCGTCGATCGAAATTAAAGTGTATTTTTTTTATTTTTTATTTTTATTCGCGCCGCTCCAAAGTCGAAAGTAGGCTTAATTTTTTCTTTCTTTTTCCCCAGATTAATGCAACTCGTGTTTATATGAAATTATAAAGCAAACAATAGAAAAATGGGAAGGTAATCGAATAAAGTGCGAGTGGGTGTGTGTGTCAGCTGATTTATATGAAAAGTCCTCAAATTATTCCAGCTGAGGTACCAACCTCTTTTCTAGAACGAACCGAATGCTACTCAACTAAATATACGGTATAATGAGTGTTGTTCATTTTTAACTCTTCACCAAATTACAGGGCAGGTGTTGACCCGCGCGGGTTCCGCCTAGTTTTCTCCCCTCAACTCGTGGATCCATGCAAAATAAATGAAGAAATATTTCTCATGTCATCAAAGGTCAGCCATCTTGAATTTGTAGGTGAAACAATCAAAATTTTCATACTTTTAAATGCTTAAAAAGAATCAAAATTTGATTATGGAATCTTCTTTTCTTTTTCAGCCGTATATTTAATGCCTGCGTTAGGCCTATACTCTAATTATGTGATATGGAGTATCCAGATGGGAAAGAACATAAGGTAGGATAATTAGAAGAAATTAAAGCGTATTTATACAATGCTACTTTGTATCCTGCTGATATAATTATATATATTAAATGTGTTATTGACATTTAATTTCGAAAATGGTGGTAAGGATTTTGAATGCAGGTTAGAAAAAATGGTATTTTTATTTTTATTTATGTTTTTTAATACGTTTTAGTCGAGTTTGTGTGCACGGATTAATTATTAATGTTCGTCCGGACGTTTGCAATTGTCATGTGAAATTATAAGACGAATGCGAGGCGGGGGATTAAAATTTTAGAGGCGGGTTGTGCGAATGCGCATGCGTTGTATGCGGATCACGCGATGCAGGCAAGGATAAGACGAGGAATTTGTTTAAATGGATGATTAAAAAAATCTTTGTAGGATTTACATAGAATAAAATAATTGTTTAGTTTAATTTAGTAATAATAATAATAATAATGATAATAATATGTAAAATATTTGAGAGGAAAAATGTTATTAAGTGATGATTTTTGTTCATTATCAAATCAAGTCGCATAATATTAATTAATTTATTTTAAAATAATACCTAATGCACTTGTTCGTGAAATAGGAGGTTGCAAATAGTGATACATCTTTAATTGTACGTGGTAAAAATATATAAATGTTTGATTAATCTCTAAATCTTTGATTTTTAACATCTTGGCAAGTAATGAAAATTTACATTTTTTTTATTACTACTATTATTATTTTTTATTAAAAAGATGAGATAATCGAGCTGTTTATTGCCACGAGGAGAATAAATTTATTAAGTATTATTAAGTAATATTAACTAATAATATCAAATCATTTAATTAACATGCTAAATGATTAAATTATTATAATTATTGCATCCACTTTTTTAATGAAGATTTTCTAATTAAACAAAATTTCTATATTTTTATGTTTACAGTTCTATTAAAATAGAACATAAAAATTTAGAGAAAATAAAAATAAAACTATTATTAAAAAGTGAAACGAAAATTGACCCGGTTTATGTGTAGAACGGTTAAATAAATGATTAAATTTGGGATAAATATGAGACCTTATTTGAAGGTAGGAAAAATGTAGTTAAAATTGAATATTAATGTATTCTCAACAATGTTTGAAATGCTATAAACAAGCCTGAAAATGAGATTGCACACTTTACTTTAAAATTGGTTAGCATCAAAACATTGCATTATCTCATCTGGAATTGAAAAATACAAACAAAAAAGAGCCAAAGTGAGTCATTAAATTACCCGTCAATCCTTTTGCTCAAGTCAAGTAAATGGACCGTGCATTTCTGTCTCGCATCCCTTCCCATTTCCCCTATCTCAGGTAGCAATGGCGTCTCGTCAATAGTCCTGCACTTCGTTCTGGTTAATAAACCATGAAGATCAATTAGGAAGACGACAGGGACGCGTACGCGTGGCGCCAAATTCCCTCGTCAGTCTCCCATCCTCCTCCCCCTTTCTGTGCACGTCCTCTTCGTATAGAGGACAGGCGACAGTCTCGTGGGTACGTAGTTGAGTATAAGTTTAGGCGTTTAAAGAGAAAAGCAAGTGGAAAAAGTTTTAAAGTGCACTTTTTTCTTCTTATCTTTCTCATTGCTCTAGGAAATTGAGATGGAGGGTGTGTAAACAAAGTAGGTTTAGAATTTAGGCAAATTAGAAAAATTTTGCTCGGTTCAACACTACTTTCTCACTGTTAATAAATTGTTGGGAAATTTTCAACCTGTTTGTTAACATGTGTTCACTTTTATTTTGAAATGAAAATGATTATTCAAAAAAGTGAGATCAAAGTGAATTAAAAAGTGGTATTAGTAATTTTATGTATGGAAATGATTGGATAAAATTTAAATAAATGCAGAAAAAATCTTTTTGATATATCTAAATAATTAATTATCTTTTTAAATTATATTTCTATAGATCCATTTATAAAACACATTGAAATTATTATCCAATATTTGCACAACTAAAATTATATTTAATATTTAATTCCAATATCTGTTATTAATATGAAAAAAAAATTCTACTCCATATTGATTAAAAAGTTTTTTCTAAAAAAAATTTGAGATAAGATCAGAATAAAATCTGATCTCCTATTTGCCCTTTATTCCTCTCCTGAGGGGTCCCTATCAGAAATGATAAGATCAGTTGTTGAGATTAGTTTAGGCCTAAACACTTCCCCCTTTGCTACATATGTCTGGGGATTTGGCATATGTGATATGCAATTATGTTCCATCTGATGCTCATCTCATGTCCACATTTAGGCATAATTCGATTTGAAGTGATTTTATCCCTAGGCTGTTATTGCTGCTGCTGTGATTTTGATGTTCTGTCTAGTACATTATGTCCAGTTTTAAAGGTTAAGCTGTGTGCATTCTGTATAATTCATGCCAGTTGAATTCTGAGTTGGCAAATATGGAAGAGATAGGCCTAGTTTATAGTGTTCATTTTTAATTCATACGAGTTTGTGTTGAATCCTAATGCAGTTGTATATCTAATCCAATGGCCTGTGTCAACTTACTATATTATTGTTGTTGTTGTTATGCACAAGTGTAAAGTCTGTTAGGGAAAGATATTTTAGTTGATAAACAATGAAGGTACAAATATTTGCATTGAAATTTATGTGCAATTTATGAGTTTGAATTGTAAATGGATGTGAAAAGTTTGAAATGTCGAACTAAAAGTGAAACATTTTTTTAAGATTTGAAGATTTTCTAATAAAAGTTGATATCATTGTCAATAGGTTTGTTGATAATTTTAGACAAATAAATAATAATTATTTGCTATTCACAAACCTATTTTAGGCCTAGTATCAAGTTTTAAGGGTTAAATTATTAACCAGATTGTGAATTAAAAAAACACCACATGAAGTTAAAAAAATATGGTATGGTGAATTTGAAAAAAATGGTTGCCATAATTTTTTAATGATCTATATGAAATGCGTACATGTACATTTTTATTTAACTTTTTTTTTTTCAATTCCTATTCTTGATTTTCATCCGAAGATGAATTTTGCATGTTTATATAATTCAAGTGGTGTCATTTATAATTTGTTATTTTCCCTCCTCCTCTCATTGCAAAGATAAACAAAAACTCTTTTTTTATTATTATTTTATTTTTTTAAAATAGCTTTTATTATTCAATATTTGAGAAGGTAAAAGATAAAAGAAAATCTTCTGGAAAAGTTGTTCCCAAATGATGTCGAAGATGAAAGCAGACGAAAAACCCTTATTTACACTTCAAAGCGAAAAGCGAAGATTGTAGGCGCGAGAGGAGGATGTGACTTTGGTTTTGATCTGATTAATTAAACAACATTTAACTACTCCTTAGGAGACAAAAGTTACCACCAGGGGGTCAAGACGCGACGAAAAGCATGGTTGACTTCCGTTTGATGTGGTGAATTAAACATGGATGAAAAGGTGGTCAAAGCAAAAGTACACATGTTATGGCTCTCAAATTCAGGGAATTACAGTGTTATGTAAATGCATTGATGTTTATGACATGTTGAAAATATTTTCTAGGGAATTGTCAAGTTGAGGGAAAAAATTGTTGATGATGAAGGATTTTTGTGTTTAGTTTGTGTTTATTTTGCATGCATAATTATCGAAGTTTTAAGTCTCTTAGTTGCCATCATAAGCTATAAGTTTTAAAGTTTGAACTTATAAAGAATAAATCAATCACATTTTCAATTTATGTGAATATTCTTATGTTGTAATGAGTAGAAACAAGTATTCTATTTATTTATTACATACAGTAGACTCGATTATACGATTTGCACATTATCCGAACTTGAAATTTTTGAATTAATTTCAATTTTTTTAATGATTTGTCTGTTTCATCTTAGAAAAATTTGTAATGATATTAGAAAAATTATTGAGAGATTCTCATAAACAAATGAAAATCACAGATTTTCTTAATAAATAATTTTGTATATGTAGTAATACACCCATACCTCGCTTTACGGTCTAGATACGTGCCGTAAAGCAAAAAGCCATATAACGAATCATTGTGTATACAGCATTTTTTTGGCTGGATAACGAAAATTGTGGGCCTTAAATCGAAAAAGTGCCATAATTAAAAAAGACCGTTATAGCAAAATGCCGTATAAAGAGCAGCTATATAGCGAGGTACAAGTGTAATAATTTTCTAACTTGTTCTGAGTGTTTTACAACGTCAAAAATAAAAATTTCGGATTATCCGTGTTTTTCATTTATCCGGGCCCTTCCTCCCCAGCATTATCCCGGATAATCGAGAATCTACTGTATTTCTATTATATTTGACTCATTTATCTCATGAAAAAGCGAAATGAATTGATACATCTCGCATGAAATTAAATATCAACCATTGTTTGGCTTGGTTAGTGTAAGAAAGTGTGAAATACGAGGCACTTTTGTCAATACCCCTTTTGTTTAACATCTTGAAAACACACTTATGCAAAAAGGGGGCAGGCAATTTACAAAAGGCTAAAGAGCTAGCGATGTAATGTAAGTGGTTCTTGAAAAACACTTTTCCTGGATATCTGGTTACGCACTCGCCCGATTTGATGCTCTCTCAAGCACACGCGGCCTGACACGCGCCGTGCAATCCTCTCATGGGTACATCTACGCACTAAACTCAACTGAAAGGTACGTGCTGCACTGTTTCCTGCCTTGATTTCTTTTCCCCCTACTCCAGCTTTTAGAGATACCCAGAATATAATTTGATTAAAATGGCGATTATTATAGTAAAAAATTAAATAAAACAGCATAATCTCGTTTTATTTCGCTGTACGTAAAATGGGTACTTTGTGTACATGGGGTACAGCAGAAATTTTTAAATTAAATTAATTTTTTTCAATTTCTTGATTGATTTTCAGTTTATTGTGAAACCGAAAATGTTGTTACTGAAAAATACACTGATAAAAATCAATGTTTTAAACGGGGTACATATACCCAGCTAAATTCTAAGAGCATGTTGAATGGGGTACAATGTTAGCATGATTAAAAAATAATAAAATTGTAATAACATTGAATCCCCCCATCACTTTTTTTGCTCTTTTTGCAACAGCTGTTGAACACTTGGTGTTTTACACAAGAGATTATCACCATGACAACGAGGGGGTATAGGGGGAAATAGGCGTAATAATAATGAAAATGTTTTAAAGGTTAGGCTAATAATAATGGTAATGCTACATTGTGTTTGCCATCTCCCCTTCATCACTGTTTTTAGCGCTGCTTTTTAGCTGCGTTTTAATAGCGCACGGGTGGTTAGACGGAAAAGGGAGAGTGTGCAAGATGGGGGAGTGCGCGGACCCGCCCCCCAGCCGCGCACGTCGTCAGCGTCCCGTGACCGAGTGGTGCCAATAATCGTTTTCTAATGGACTTCCTCCCCCCCTCTGCTCAAGTTGATTCAGAAGGACGCGGGAAGGGGCGCACATGGTAAAATATTCATGAAAGAGAAGGTTCTCGACTGACTTTATCCGGGTGTTTTATGTGTAAAATGTTGTTTAGATAGATCACGTGTTTGAACTCGTTACAAGTTGATGGGCACCTTGCAGCTGTTGGTTGTAGCCTAATGGTAAATAAAAGTGATGTGGTTGTGTTGCGTGTGTGGGAATGGTTTAATTAAATGGGATTATGATTTTTAAAAGAAGGAGTTTGATGTTAATTTGTTGTGTGGTTTGTTTATGTCAATTGTTTTCGGGATCGTTGAATGCGCCATTTGCTCGTGTTTGTTTTGGATTTGTTTGTTTAGTTTAAGTTTAAATCGCAAAACAAAAATTGCAGAAAAATGAACTCAGTTACTGATTTCAATGAAATGGCGAATTTGAATTAATAGTTGTCGACAGAACTCATCACTCATACTTATCATTGCTACTGAAGATGTCCACTTTGCGGTTGAAATGTAAATTTAGTCACTTTTACCCCAGTGCAACAATCATTCATTAAATAAGACATTTGGTTTCAAGTGACAAGATACTTGAGTTCCAGGTAACACGAACAGTCGTGATTTTAAGTAGTGTTGACATTTATACCTTATAATGCCTCCAGAATCAATCAATCACACATAATAAGGTAAGTGATTAGAATTTTTCATTAAATTAAATTATGTTATATTTATTTTTATTCATTTTGGCTATTCCACATGTGTTATTTCTCCTTTTCGACCTTTTTACCGTATTTTGGTATAAATACCTCCATTTATGTAGTTAATTTGCTCCGTGTAAATGGGAAACCGCGTAAATAGAGAAATAACTGTACAAGTATTTGCGTTACAGTGGTGAGTTATTGATGATTGGATTAAAACTAATAGAGACATTACGTATAGTGACGTTATAAATATCGCTTAACACTAAAAACACAGAAATTGATTAATAACACCATGAAAGGGCGTTTATTTATTGAATTACGGTATTATTTTATCTTGAAACTAAGAAATAGACATTTGAATTTGTAATTTTCACTAAAATTTTTATTATGGGAAATGATTTTTTTTATAATCCGAACTCGTCTGTATTTTTATGGATCGTCACGAAAGTAAAGAAAAAGAAAAGAAAAAATTGAATTGTCATCTTTTACGAAATTGTCACAATTAGGAGAGTTGTTGGAATCGGTAGGGGGCGTGTGTCGTGCACGAACTTGGCAGTTTGACTTTGCTATTGGTGGAAAACTTGCCTCCATGAATAATGAATCTGGTCGCGTTCCTTCTCAGGAGAAAGCGCTGCAGGCGTCCGCCCGGGGAACTGCTCATCGATTGGATGACCAGATGGCCCTGGTGGCCCATGAGAAAGGGAGGGGGAAGTAGAGGATGGTGGTGGTGGTAGGGGGTGCTGGTGCATACGCCATGATTATTTGATCTGTCGCTCGACTTCGGACGCGTGCTGGGGACCAACTGAATGATTGATGGACGCGCAACGGAACTATTCCGCCCGCCCACGCCTCGGGGCTTTGACGGAAGCGTCTTCTCACTACCCACTCATTTTTCTGTTTCACTCAACTTTCATTTTCTCTTCTCTTGAAACAATTGTAAACAATATAATTGAAATAGATTAAATTGAATTTTAACTTTTCAAATAAAATATTATATATCAAACAAAACATTATTCGTTCATCTTTAACCGGATTTAGGTGTAGTTTTGTTGATTTTTTTTCTCTTTTATTCAATAAATTCACATTAAAACTCATTTTGCACAAGTATAAGAATAAAATAGGGTTTGCGCAAGATGGTCTTCGAGTTATAACTACAATTTTAGGGCCCGCCAACTGAAATTTTTCAAAATAAAATTTATTTTTATTGATATGACTTGGAGTGTAATAATATACTGCAAAACCCTATTGCGCAAACTCAATTTATCAAATATACTTAAAAATTTACAAACAATGCACAGAAATTTGCTTTTCTAACAGTAATCTAAACTTAAAAGCACTTTTTGACCATTTTCACCATCAAAGATGGCTGAAACTTGCAGCATGATCAAGTAACATCTCTATTTTCGAACCATTAATTTTTATTTTCAACTATTGAGTATAGTTTTGTGGTGAAAATTGACCGGGTTAAGTATAGAAAAATGAAATGGAATAACCTTGACAATAAATAACACTTTTTCAATATGTTTAATACTTGTGATTCGATGATTTGCTATCATCCATTTTGTTTGCACTTGTCAAGTTTGCATGAGAATGATATTGAGGCTGTTATTTCTACGTTTGTAAATTATTCCTCAACTTGTATTAGGGTGTGAGGCATTAAAGTAATAGACAGCAAGTTGCCAAGGTGATGACGCTTTACTTCTCCCACCCTTCCTCTCTCTCTCTCTTTCTCACTTACCCCTCCTTCATCCTCTCCCTTTTGCCACAATGTCATGGAATATGCACGCCCCCAAGTGTTGTCTCTTATCAACAATGAATAAGTTTGTAAAATTGTCATGTGTCACACTTGCAAAATAATGAGACATGAATTTGTGGCCTAAGGATTGTTTAATGCTGGAACGAGTTGCAAAAATCATTAGATTCACTCAATTTTGCTCATTTTCTTGATTATTTCAATTTTAACCACTTTTTGATGGTAGAAAACAGTGGTTTCCAACATTAGGGGGGGCTAGAGTAAAGTGGAAAGGGGCACAATAAGAATAGGTATGGAAAAGAGGGCACAACACAACAACACATGTTGATTGTCTCGATCCTGGTGCAAAGCAGCAACGTTACACTAAAAAAATAAGATTTTTAATGTTATTAAAGTTTTAATTATTCAAATTTTAGTATTTAACCAATAAGATTTATTATTAAATTTAAATTGACAGTAAAATATATTCATTTAAAATTATAATGTTACTGCTTGGACACCAGGATCGTGACAAATGTGAAAAATGTAAAAATATGAAAGCAAAATCACTTTTAGTGATTATCTCGATTTTTTACAATCTTCCATAGTCAACAATACTAAAAAATTAAAAGAGAAATGAAATTAGACTAAATGTTATTATTGTTTTGAGCATGTAATAATAAACTCATTGTTTCCATGACTTATTATTATCACCATTACAACCGTAAATGACTTTTTTTCTTATTGTATGAAGATGTAATAATCATTGTGTTCAATTGTCATTGTTATACACAGTATGAGAAAGAGCAAAAAAAAAATGGAAATTTACCAAATGGACTTCCATTTAAGTTAGGTCTACTAAAAAAATGCGTTTGGCGCCCTCTTTGGAACGCAGCATCAATAATGAATGAAAGCGGCTGGGTGTGGTGAAGTCTGAAATTGCGCTGCTAACAATACGCGCGTGCATTGCGCGTGGGTGTAAAGGGTTAAGAAGGAATATCCATCACTAATGCACGAGTTATGGTTGGCTCGAAATTCAAAGAGAAATGCATGCGCACTGCCATTTGCAACAGTGCATGCCTGTATAGCAGCAAAGCACGCATAAGTCATTAGTGGGAATGGGAGAATTGGGATTGAACTTGTTCACTATTGTATCACGACTCTGCTCATGTGTAACAGTGAAAATGTTTTTTTTCTTTTATTTCTGTTTGTTCTCTGAAAATTAGGTCTGGTCATCAGACATGGGTTCAATCTCAGGTTACAAATATTTGACTTGGTAAAAAAATCGAAAAAAAACAACATGGCCGAAAATAGTGTTTAAATAAGGAGAGTCTCGAGGGAATCAAAGGGTTAGTGGACAATGGTTGTTTGCATTGAATTTCAATTGCCCGGTTTCTTTGATGCATTGTCCAGGGTTTGGTTTTTTTTGGCTGGAGAGGGCAAATAAGTTGAAACTTTGTTTTGGGGAATAAAGTTAGAAATTATAATGGAATTTCTCATTTTCTAGTCTAATTGTGTTAGAAGAAAATGTAGTTTTTGAATAAACACATGCCCTAGCAGCGATTTTTGGTGAAAATGGTATTTTTAATATAATGTTTCAAAAGAATTTTGAGTTTTTTGGATTAAAGGAAATTTGGTTGTGATTTATCTGACACAATCAGTTTGTGCGCAATCTCAGGTTTGATTATACAGAATGAGAATTGAAATGGGATTGTCACAACGGTGGATAATTATTAATGAGGCGATTTAATTATCTGGTGTTTGGTGTCAATCAATGCTTAATGACCAGTGCTTATAATTAATTAATTATTTGGCTTAAGCGAATGAAATATGGAGGAAGTTTGAAACTGGTTTAAATTCGAGCTGCTGTTGTTTGTTGTGTGAGTTTTGCCAGCTTTTCTAATAGTAAACAATCCACTCGAGAGATTTCTCCCTTTCTCTTCTTATTTCATTGATCCCTTTGACTAATCTACGGGTTAACTCCTCATCAACTTGAAACAAACAAACAAATGGCAGAAACTTGTGAAAATGAAAATAAAATGGTAGAAACAAGTTGTTGACAGACGCGAATCCTTCGCTTCCTGTTGTTTGATTACAATATTTGGTGTTGGCTTTACAATCCCATCATGCAACTTGTTTTTGCAAATCGCGAGTTGAAAAGAGGAAACTGGGCACGAAATCAATTGCAAGTTTCACGTGCCTTCATCAATTATTCAGCATTTATTATTGATGCTAAACTTGATCACGTAAAAATGATACTTTTTGGATCTAGAAATGGCGGAGCATTGTTTATGTTGTGCACAGTTGCAACTGGAAATTGTTGGAAACAAATATAGACAGAAATAGTTTTTGATATTTCAGTTGGCGAATTATGCATGATTTACATAATTAAATTAGCTGCATTCATTTTTGATTTGATTATTTTGCGTTTTTTGTAATTGTATATGTCAATTAAAATGAATGGCTTTTTCAACTAAGAATTGAATTTTTTAAAATCATTTATCAATAACCAACAAAATTGTCGTTTATTTCAATTATCTTAATCGCATTTTGCTCGCCGTTTTCAATTTACACTTAAATCAAGATAAAATTCTTATAATTCAAATTAAAAATTGATTATTTACATCTGCAATAATTCAAATAATCAACTTTTTGCAAACTAAAAAAAATTCTAATTCACTTTTTCAATCAAAAATATCAAGTACAATATTTGAGACTTGGTCACGTGTTACAAACTCTATTGTTACTACCATAATTAGGTGTTATTTTTTCGGTTGATGATGGCGGGTAACACTCATGGCTGCGCCAATAGCTCATGTTTATTTTGGCTTAAGATTTCGTATTTTTTTATTGATTTATTGAAACTGAGCAAAAATTGTGCAAGCTTTTAAAAATTACAACACTTTAAGTGCAATTGGTGATGAATTTTACATGGATTCATACAAAAGAGAAAAGTTTTGAATTTTCTTGTCTAGTTTGTATTAACCTAATCAAATCTGATCAGTTTTCCTTCTTCATTCTTATTCGATTTTAAAGATGAGAGTGTGATTTTAAGATGTATTGCATTGATCCATGAATAAATGATAAATCTACTAAGAAAATTACTTTCTTTTTTCTTATTTTATTTTATTTTATTTTATTTTTCTTCTTCTTTTTTATTTTTTACATTTTAAAATTATTCCGAAATGTGTTTAAAATATTACTTTATTATTGATTATAAATTGACAATGGGCTGAGAAAAGAGGGGATTTCAGAGAATCACATTCGGATTAATGAGACTTAGACCGGATTACATCTAGATATCAATCTGTTTTGTTTGTATTACCAACACTAGGGGGAAATGATAAGTGGACGCATGATGTCATATGTCAATATAGGATCAATTACAAAATCTAATTATTTTTTTCCTTATTTCACACTTCAATTTCCTTTTGTATCTTTCTTATTGGTCTATTACAGTGGTTCTTAAATCCACACGTAAACATAGAGGATTCATCGGGTGGCTGTAATCAAAGAGTTAAATATATTTACGTTATAAACTTAGGAAAAAGTGCTGGAAGGGCCTACTTAAGCACTCCAAAGTTGATATTTTTATAGTTTTTTATAATTTTTATACTGAAAAAGAGGCAAAAATCTGTGAAAAATGCCCTCTAAATTTTTTGGGGCTGAGTGGGGCCCTAAATAATTTTACGTCACTCGTTAATGTTAACGTTGAGTTAAGTGTGTGTATGGAATCTGGAGATGTCATATTTATTTCGGTGCTGGGGCCCCGATTTTAATCAGAGCGTGTTTATAAAATTAAGGGGCCCAGTGCAATATGTATAACTGGGGCTTTTTTTTAATATAAATTTTAGTTGGGGCTTTTTCCTGATGTCAATTTTATTAGTAAACTCTCTGAATACTGGGCCTTTCTAAGCACAGGCCCTGATTTGGGCCTTCGTTGCTTAAATAAATAACAGAAATAAATAAATAAATAAATTGAGAGTTAAAATTAAATAATAAATGAAAAAAAATGAAAATAATTAATAAAACTGCAACGGGCCCCTTATTTTTCTACACAGGGCCCCGAAAAACATATCATCAAGTCTCCATTAAATTTAATGTTAAAAATATATATTTTACTGTTTATATACATATTAAATATCCAATAAGTCAGATTTGAGTGTCAAATCTTCCTATCCGACCGATTACACAGGGTGCAGGGGCGGTACTTTTGTCGGATCGGCATTTGTCTCACTCACGCGAGTTGTTGTTATTGTGGGTGTCATGGCGTGGGTTCGTGTGAATGCGACAGGTGTGTGAAAATTATACCTTTTGTCCTCGTCTGTCTCTCTCTCTCTCTCTCCGTCTTCATCTTTTATGCAATCAATTTATTCCTTGTATCCATTGAGTCCGCACGCACGCGCATAACAGCAGCACGCGACGGGACTCTACGAACGGGCAAAATTGACGGGTCGTTGGGTCCTTAGCGCGGATTCACGGAATATGGAATGGGAGGAGATTTTTACTGAATAAAAAAGTGAAAAAGAAGAAAAAATATTGGGGGCGGCGTTTAAGACTGTTTTTTATTTTTTATTTTTATTCAAATATTGTTTATAAATAGAAAATTAATGATTGTTTTCATTGATTATTGACAAATTGGTTATTTTTGTGGGATTTAGTAGAAAAATAAAAAGTTTCTGGGTTTTGGTTTTAATAAATTGACCTGGTGAGAAAAAGTGTAAATTTTATTTAGTTGTTGCAATTGTGAGATTTAAATATGCAAAATATGAGAAATAAATTATTTTTTGTTCTTTTTAATATGAATTTTAAATAAGTTTTTAAAAGATAAACAGAAAGAGAGAGAATGGCTTTTAGAGATTTATTTATTTATTTATTTTGCTTATTTATTTATTGATGTAAAGTTTATGCGGTTTGAATTTGTGTGCGGCCATTTTGTGTGTTGACGCATGTCAAAAAGGCCAATTTGTAACCATTTATAATTTGTTAGGTGACATAAGTGTATTATGACAGGTCGTTTTCTGTGAGATTTGGTGTCGAGGGTGTTCCAAGTTTAATTGGCACGAATATTTGATTTGCTATTATTTATAAATGCCACGTGACGTGATGAAAAGATCAGTTATGGCCTGTTTCAAGTATTGATAAGAGGGGAAAAATGCTTCAATAAGGTAGGAAAATTTTTTTTAAATTTCAAAAAAAATCTTTTTACATGAAAATTTGATCTTTAGTGTTTGCGTAAGGAGGTTTTCCCTTATGAAATTTCTATACGGTATGCATAACGTAAGAAATTGGTTGCAAAATACTTTGAGGTTATGTGCAGTTGCATTTGCGTTTTAAACGGATTTCAAATTATAACGTAATATATGTTCGGTCAGTTAGTTTCGACCGTTACTGTATTATAACGATAAAGAATATTTTTTTATAGACCTGAAAACCTTTTATTACGATTATACAAATAAGAAAGTTGACCTTTTTTGAATAAAGTTAGATGAATTAGCGTCAAAATCCAGCTCCAACTTTAAAATGAGTGAAAAATAATTACCGTATTTATTCTAAGATGCACTTTTTTTTACCCATTTTAGGGTCTTTAAAACTGGGTGGGTCTTAGAATCGCAAGCAAAATTTATTTTCAAAATTAAAGCATAAATAGTCTATTTATACATAATTTTGCAAGTTTTGTACTTAATATTTATATTCTGATATAAAATAAAATAAACATCTTAACCGAAATATCACTCACCACCAGAGGGCCAAGGTTTAAAAAAAAACAATAATCTGTATAATCTATGCTTTTATTTTGTTTGAATAATTAAAAATAAAGTTTTAAATTTTGAGCAGTTAAAAAATTTTTCAAAATAAAAATTGAAGTTTATTTAAAGATTTTAAGTTTGCTTATAGAACTCATTATAAATTCGCCATTTTTGCCAAAAAGTTGAGTGAAACTGAAAACGGTGTAGTCTTGCTGCTGGTCATGTGGTCAATTTTATTAAAGCATTAAAAATGCAGCAAACGAGAAGAGTGGTGGAGGTAGGGGGGGAGGGGTGGACACACTGGGGGTTCTATGGGATGTAGGTACGACGGGAGTGGACTGTGTCTTTGTTTAATCAAATAACTTTAGAGAAATTGAATTGAAAGTTTGTCTACTCAAAGTTGACCGCACTGGACTTTGCCTTAGGCTTGTAATGTGCTTAAGAAATGGCCGACAGCGATGGTCAACAAAGTGGACGACATGACGGAATTAAAAGGCTCGGGGTCATGAAGAAAGGTCAAGTGATGAAGAAATGGGCACGCGCTTAGCAATTTCATATAATGTAACACTTTTTATCGTGTTTGTAATGTGTAAAGGGAATGAGATAGTGAAGGGTAAAAGGGTTATGTTTGTTGTTGCATTGCAACACTAATGAGTTTTGGAAATAATTTTGGCTTGTTAAAAGAGTAGTTTTGATGTAAGGTGAGTTTAAAGTTGGAATTGTGTGTGGAAATTGTTCAATAAGTGAACTAGGAATAAAAAAAAGGTAGGTAAAAAGCAAAAAAGTTTTAAAAATTGAAGGGATAAAATTTCATAAAATAAAAAATTAAAAAAATTGTAAAAAAGTTAAAAACTGATAAATATATATATATATCCAAAAACTGAAAAAAATGTAGAATAAAAATATAGAAAAAATATGAAAAAGCTGTTGAAATACTGTAACATACAGTATTGTAAAATTGTGCAAAATGTAAAATTTAATCAAACATTGTTCAAAAACAGTTGAAAAATACTAAAATTGTTCAAAAACTGTTGAAAAATACTAAAATTGTTCAAAAATTGTTCAAAAACTGTTGAAAAATACTAAAATTGTTCAAATATTGTTCAAAAACTGTTGAAAAATACTAAAATTGTTCAAAAATTGTTCAAAAACTGTTGAAAAATACTAAAATTGTTCAAAAA
>JAQFZN010000196.1:0-41108 GCA_034687075.1 Geophilus carpophagus
AATTTGAGAGCAGTTTTGGGTCAAGAAATATGTTTTAATAAAGTACACCCATACCTCGCTTTACGGCCTAGTTAGGTTTCGGAAAAATTGGTCATAAAGCAAAATGCCATATAACGAATTATTATTTACACCTTTTTTTGACCGTATAACGAAAATTGTGGGCCGTAAATTAAAAAAGGCCATTATAGCGAAATGCCGTATAGCGAGGTATAAGTGTATATAAGCATACATTTGTTTAAAATGAGGTCAAATCGTGTGAAAAGGCATCAAGTAGTTATCGAAAGAATTTCAGGTTTCCAAACTAAAAATATTTGCTCAATTAAGCTTTTACTAACGTGGGCATAATCAAACACCGCTATCAAATTATTATAGCATTAAATATGTGCTGTTTTCAAAAATAACCATGAAAAAACAGTGCACTGTAAATGTATACCTCCCCATTATCCGAACCGGGTTTTTGTCTTCATATTTCAAGTTGGATTAAGGTGGGCGCAGGTGTCTAGAATCTCGTGTTTAAAATTTGATTGGCGTTCATCCATTGGAGCAACTAGAAATATTGGTCCCGGCTGGACGCCATATTTCAATTCTTAGAGGGTTGCAAGTGCACATCTCGTCCATTGAACTATCAATACACGTGGTTGGCGGATCATTTGTTTCCACTTTAGTATTCGCCTCAGGTCGACTCTTCCCGAATGCTTGGATTGCATAACGCCGACCACAGATGGTGTGTGTTGGACTTGATTCTACTTAGCTGGATGTGCGTCAACGAGTGTAAACGAGAATTACAAAAGTGTGTGAAAATGCTATATTGAAAAAAAATAAAATCTCATTTATAATTTATTTTTTTTATCATTTTTTTCCGTTTTGATTGGTTAAGTCTCATTTTTCTGTGATTGAAGTACAGAATCAGCAGAAAAAATCTTGAAAAGTCAGCAAACATTCAGTTACTATTACGATTGGTAATTTCTTGTAAGGATCAGTGAGAAATTGGCTCCCAAAAAAGCTATTTCAGACAGGTTTATACGATTAATATCTTATCTTATTTTGTTGGCGGTTCGCTCGGGTAAATGTATCATTAAAAATAAGTCAATATTACTTATTTTTTAATGGTTTGTTAGTTTGAAAACTGTTCTAGTGTCTAATAAAAGGATTTAATTTAATCATTATGCTTTTATTTCTCTTTTTCGTTCTAAACTTGAAAAAAAAATATATTATTTATATGTTTTCATTTTCACATGAAAACTTTCTAGTTTGTATCATTTTATTTTCTTGAGGATTAAATACTGGTATGTTTATAACTTGGGTTCTACTTAAAAATAATCTTTTCGTTCCATAAGTTCCAGATGATAAAATATGAAGTTAAAGAGAAGCAAAGCTGTAATAACCAAATAAACAGATTGTTGTCCTGTATTTTTAATGAATGTTTTTGCTGTTTGTGTATTTACAGCATGTTCAATTATGAATTAATTGCAAATTCTTTTAATTTTTATTAAAAATTTAAAATGCATCAAAGGAATTTTAAATTTTATTTTGAAGAAATCTCTAGAATATATAAACAAGTTTGAAAATTGAATCCTTCGCTTCTACATTTTACAGATATATAATTTAGGATTACTATTTGAACTATATAAATATTTTACCACCTTGCAGATATGACTCATATTATTTTTTTCCCTCGTGCCAGATGACTTTGAGACCCGATCAATAAGTCAGAGTTGGGAGGATTCCGAGTTTTCTTTTGGATTTGCTATGTGAAAAGTAGAAGGAAAATGTGTATGTGGAGATGAAAGATTATCCTCCGGCTGTCAGTGCCACTGCTTCGACTTGACTTTTCTCACTTTCTAACTTTTTCTAATATTTTTTTCCCGTTCGAGAGGAACTTTTCTTCATTTTTTTCCATTTTCGAGTTTCCCATTCTTTCTGTTCTATCCCTTCCATATTTTTTCTATTAATTTTTGATTTCGCTTTAGATTACGCATCAGCTTTCATCCTTTAATTTAAAATTTCAGTTTATACATGAATAATTGGAATAAAGTCTCTTTCTCTTGATGAAATCCTCGCCAAGTGCAATTAATTTCTTCTAAATGAATTAGATGAAACTGTCGCGCTTTCCAATTTACCACACTTCTATCAACGTCAGCATCTCATAATATACAATCACTGCCGTTAAAATGACTACACGTCTCGACTAAAAGCTAGCAAATTCCATCTTTTTCTTCATTTTCTTCTTCTCTACACATAGTTGATAAATGAGCCGCCAGATGGAAACTTAAACGTTCGGCGCCTGGCTTGTACTGAACGCAACCGCGCGATACTTCCGTCCCATTTTGACAGAAACATCCACGCGACTTATGCCGTGTTCTTGTAGAACATTTTTAACTTCAGGTAAATAAGAAAAAAAAAGTTCGATGTGGCGTAACTTTGTTGTGATCTTGTTTCTTCTGTAGTAATATTCTTATCATTATTTGACACGGATTTTGAACAAAATATCCAATACATTTTTTAAAAAAAAAAAGAAAATTGGTGAGGGAATATTCCTCATGTATTATTCCATAAAGTTTGCCTTTCGAAAGCCACTTCATTTTTGCCTGAATCCTTCTGTTTGACTTGGTTTTGACGCACTTGGCTCTTTCTACGTGCACGCATTGATGACTACGCTTGCGTATTTGTGTGCCAAAAATTTTTATTACTTCAAGACGCCTATAAATATTGAATAAAGTGTATTGTTTACCTTCTATTTTATGTTTCATTAAAAATTACGAGGGTGGTTTTGATATTTTCTTTCTGGCGGTGTTAACGTTTATTATTGTTTATTAACCTAAGTGTTTATTTGCATGTTGTGTTTAGTGATGGATGTTAAACTATGAACTGTGGTAATTGTGTCTTGTGCGCTACGCAGGGAAATTTAATGTTGTTGTTAATTGTAGTAA
Source organism: Geophilus carpophagus (assembly GCA_034687075.1). NCBI lineage: Eukaryota > Metazoa > Arthropoda > Chilopoda > Geophilomorpha > Geophilidae > Geophilus > Geophilus carpophagus. The sequence continues at coordinate 2,931 of JAQFZN010000196.1, forward strand.
AAGATGTAGAAAATTCGAGTAATTTTATCTTATTTGTTTATTTTTATTTTTATTAACGAGGTTGTTAGAATACATGAACGCGCTTTTTTAATGACCAATAATAAAATAGTTGCTAGCAGGAAATTGGGTATGAGTGTTTGTTGTCCAAGCCGTGTCTTTTATAAATATGGTTGCTATGGGTTGCGGTAACTTACGATTAATCACTATTTCCAGCTAATATTGTTATAGTCTACTTTATTATTGCAGCACAGTTTGTCAGTTATGGCTGTGCTATATTTTATAATAAAAGTTTGGTTTATGTCGCTACTAACATTAAAGAGTTTAATTCTAAGTCATAATTTTAGTCAAATGCAGCGGTTTTGAAAATTGTTCAAATTTTGAGATGAAGGAAACGAAAAAATTGAGATTGCAATGTAGTTTTCACATTTTTTTTAACTTAAAAAGCATGGAATAAATGTGAGAAAATTAATAGCGTACTATATTTTCTTTTCATATTAAGATAATTTGCAATCAGTATAAATTGGTGTTTCTGCATAATTAATTTTATCTGATCGCATTAACTTGACTCAGATTATTTTGATTTGCGTATTAATTGCGCAACCAGAATCATATCACATCCATTTTCGGTTACAAAAGCTCTTAGAAAATTAAGTTTCCAATACTATTAAAGGTAAGAACATGTGCAAAGGAAATGTAAATAATTTATTATTCAAGACTCGAGTTGACCCATTAGTCCATTACAATTTGTGAGAGTTGCGAGTTATTTATGATGTCTTCTAAAACACTTGATTGATTTTAGAAATCCATTGAAGTGACCTTTAACAACCATTCTCTTTCTCTCTTTTCAAGTTTGAGCTACTTATAAATCGATTTTACTTAATTTGCCATTCATTTCTCAACTCGAAATAAAATATTGGAAATATATTTATGATGATTTATGGTTTTAAAATGAAATCAACTTAAATAGGCAACAATATATGTACAACTAGAGAAATAAAACCAAAACAGATGTCGCTTGCACATTAAAAATTCAATTTTAATCATCAAACGAACATTATTTATATGATGTTCTGTTTTAATTTAAATGTTTTGTAGGAAAGTGATTAATGGCGTCGATTCTAAGTTCCAAATTCCTTATTGAGAAGCTTTACATGCTTCGTTTACATGTTAATTCCACTGGTCCGAAGCGTAACTTTTTAATCGCCTCGCTGATCTAAGTGCAGCTGGTTCAGTTTTCGAGGACTTAACTAAACTTTAAAACATGAGAAATGAAAAAAAAATTGTTTAGTAATTTTTAAACTTTATCACATTATTAAATTATGTTGAATTGTCCAAGTAGTAATTCTGCGTTCTCCTCGGGCTAATTGGTTGCTAAAATTAAATTAAATTAGTAATTAAGTTTATTTATTTATGTTTGATATGAAGATCAATAACACCGACAAATCAGTCAACAATTTTTTTTCTATAAGTGCTCTTCAGAGTGTGGGTGAAACACAAAACCTACAAGCGTCAGTTTTTTATTACATTAGTCGCATTTTGTTTGACATTTTTTATGACATGTTAAATGTAACGAATAGAATTTTAGATTTCCTGCTGAGTATTACATTACGAATTCTAGAGGTTAGTGATAGTGCAGGAAATCTGTCTAAATATTATTCTACTTTAAAAGTGTACCGTACTTGTTCAACTGAAATATTTTATTGATTAAAAAAGAATTATTGATTATTCGAGTACATTATGGGGATTTTGCGGACACAGTCGGTTGAAAAATTCAAATTGTATGCTTCTACTTTGTAAATTCAGATTACTAATCCTCATTAAAATTTTATGTAATCCTTGTGGCGTTTTAAGTCTTGAGAATTATAATAGGAATACCAAATTGCTAGCGTAGAATTACTAACGAAATCAACTGGTCGCAAGTTTCAGTAATTAAAAAGCTGCGGTTACTTTAATTTATACTTAAATTTCTTAACTTAGTACCAATTAATTCTCAATTTTGTGACTGAATTTGCAATAACGATCGATTTAAGTATTACTTGATAGATTTTAGATTAAAAAAAAAACCATTAGGATTGTTGTAAATAATAAATGAAGTTTGAAATTAAATATTTGCTATAAAGTATTCTCAGCGATGAACATTAGACTGAACCCCATTACCTCTAAAGAAAGTATAAAAAGCCCTGATGTAGAAACAATGGCGTCGTTAGGACCCACCAGGTACTGGGTTGTAAGGTTGTAAAGCGTTTTATTCATTGAAATAACTAGTGGTGTTGGTCAATTGAATTTCCGGTAGGTGCTTGGGTGGGGCACACAAAGGTTATTAGTGGCCGTGCATCAACCAAGGCGCCAGCGTTCATTAAAAAATCATTATCTGCATTGGGTTCCTGTCGTCCTGACCCCACCCGGCTGGCGCGTGCTGCTCCAAGTTCCTCTTGAAATACTCCCATGGGTTTGCGACAGAGACGCCAGAGATAATTGTTCGTGTGATGAGATCCCGGATAAATAAAGGAACGCGCGAGGGGGTTTTGGGACCATTTCTAGTGACCACGGGACGCGAGTCGAACTTCAATTTCATTTCGTGCTTGGAATTGATGATAATTAAGGATGAAAGGAGGCCATCTATTAGCTTTCATGAGCTGTGTTCTTTTTTAACTGATTACAAATTTAATTTTTTCCCAACTGGAAAATTTAAGAAAATGGTTGTTTTTATTTTATTTATAGAATGTACAGAAAAAATAACAAATGAACTGAGAACAAATTCGTGATACAAAATTTAATAAAACTGTAAAATGAGTTTACTTTAAATTTATTTTAAAGAGTTTGCTCCTTTTTTATTATTTATTCTGTTTCACAGTGTTATGTTAGAATCATAAATGTAGATTTGTTTAAATTTGATTCTTTTTTCTGAAATTTAATTCCGTTTTCAAAACTTGCTCCCGCATTTAAATTGTATAAATACAAACAATTAGATTTTTAATCTATTATTATTTGGTTTAATTTATTCATTATAGTTTTAAATGTTTAAATTGGACTTTGTGACTTGTGGTTAAGTAAGAGTCAGGGTGTGTGTACTGCTTTAGAAAAACATACATCACAATAACTTGATGAAGTTTTAAACGGATGTAAACATGAGCAAATTTTCATATTTTTTTAACCGTGAGAATGGAATTTTCTAACAATTTGAGTAAGTAAAATTTAGTTCGAGTGCGTTAAAAACAATTTTGCTAAATAATGCAATGTTTTCTTAGTGGTCATTAACAAGGAAATTCCAACATGTTAATTGCATCTTCCACTACACTTCCGTTTCTACTTAAATTACTCCATTTACTTCCGCCATGTTAACAAATAGAGCTGGAGCACATTCATATCCTATTAATTTATAATGCTTACGATACAATATAATTTAATTGTACTGTAATTTTATCGTTTTAGATACAATTTATTTTATATTTTATGACTCTAATAAGGCGTACTGGTTACGCAAACATAATAAAAACATTAATAGTACACGGAAGTTTTAACAGTACTTCCCGGATTAGAATTACTTCTATTGATCTGTTTTCAGTTTTATTTGTGAAAAAATGAAAATTAAATATAATTTAATTGAATTTTAAAAGAACTAAATACATTTTTTTTATTTCTTTCAACTGGGGACTTATTTTCTCTGAAAAAAATGTGAACCTTACACAAACTTTGCAACAAAAAATTCAGAAAAAAAAAACAACAAACAGATCGATGTTTCATATTTGTAATTTCACTGCGGATGTCGACGATGTGAATTTAAAGTCAAAAAATGATTTTAACTCTAATCTTTTTTTTCTTTGGTTGAAAATTTATGATTAAATTAAACTCATAATTTAATTTTCCAGGTTTAAGACGTTGAAATAAGTTTCACCTCGTCGTTCCGACACACAGCCCACCATCAAAAATGGCGGCCTTTGTGGCAAAACAGATGATGGGCAACAAGCTCTCTGCCGTTAAAGGTAAGGTCGTTTATTACGTCATATCTCGCCACTGACGTCAGGTGGCACTTTTTTATCAGCAGCAAGAGATGTGGATTTGCATTTCTGCTAGCGTATGCAATTGATAATGAATTCCCTAAAGAAATTGGAAATGGAAAGAACGCCAGAATGAGGAAGAACTCACTGGTGTATAAAAGGGGAAATATATTATAAAAAAAGATTTGAAAAATAAAAAAATAAAAAAAGTTTTAGTTGGTTTCTATAGCGAGCAGTAGTGTAAGGCAGTGAAGCCTCCTACTTTTTTCCCTATTGGTTGAGATTGATTTTAAGTGACAGGTGAGCTTCAATACCCTTGATTCTTTTTCGGTAAATATATCGTGCTGAAAATTTTTCCACTTCGCTTGTGACATTTGGGAATTTTCTTTGACAGGTGCGAAACCTGGAGGTATTTACGTCGGCTCCAATTAAATAGCCCTGTTTTCGAAATGAATGAAAGGGTTAATATTGCCCAGCAACCCTTGTCTTGACCCGGTTTGAAATTTCTGTACACACTACGTATATGTATTTTTTTCTATTTTTAAATTTTTTCTTCTTGTCAGCGATTTACGCATGAAAAGACGCCATATTCGACGAAGCGCACTGGTTTCGCATGCAAATGAGGAGGGATTCCCTAGCACGCGCTGCCTCAATAAATCATCATAGCTCGACCTTGATGTAAGGAAGGTGAAGCAAACACGGGGCGTATGTTGCAGTAGAAAGGAATAATAAAATGCCCTCGCCAATTAGACGGTGTTCTCATAAATCACTGTCCTATTTCGAACAATTTTCACCGCTTTCGGTTTTCGCTTGTTTTATTTGATAACTATTTTTCCACACTTCGATCATTGTCATTGGATCAGTACTTTAATTACGAAAATTGGTTGCTTAGTAACACGCTCGTTTTTCTAGTATCTTTTGTTTCGTGCTCGTGTTCGACAAAACGAACGGAGATCGTATTACACTTGCGTCTCATTAATTGGTCCGTTGGCGTTTCTTCTTTTATACAGCGACGAATCTTCATTAAGATCCACTGCTAACTACTCGCCACTTGTTTTCCACTTTTTTTTATAATTTGTGTTTGTAAAGTGAAAACAGAATTGGAAGAGAAAAGGAGCGCACCGCTGTGGAAATTTAAAACGAGAAACGCGACACGCGGGAGTTTGGTGCGTGTCATTAGTGGCTACGATGTGCCCAATTTTATTGCTCCCAATTTGCGCGTTAGTGTCCGTATGATAAATGACTGGCCACTTTAGTTACTACTGTTTTCTTCAATTGTTATGTAATCTATAACAGATGTTTTAAAATGTCAAAATGTTTTAAAATATATTCTCAAAATTGTAAATTAATTTTTAAAATTTTATGTTAAATTTACTATATTTTTGCGAGTAAAAACCACTTTCAAACAGTGACGCATAAGTTAACATAAAATTTCAGCCAATTCTTTTAATTCAGTTACACTAATTGAATTACAAAAACTCTTTTGATAACTTTGTAATAAACTTGTCAGTATTTAATCTTGGAAATGCAAGTAAAGGTTTTTTATTTTAATGTTTGTTATTGGGAATTTCATTAAATAAATTGAGAATACGGATGAAAAGAAGTGTAAATTTGTCATCCTTTGGCTGCTGCGGTTGACGCGTCAGTTGGAAAGTATGATAAAGAGTGTTGTGATGGTGACGTGTGCTGCAGCAAAGAAGTAGAATATCGTCGTCCGTGGCTCTTCCTCGGCGGAATTCAATTAAAGCGCATAATGGCCACCTTGTCGCTGATAAGACCACTCTGCCCTCGCCTAAACTGCACAACCACGAGTTATTGCTCTTGTAGGTTGCCTAGCAACACGACGTTTAAGTATGAGAGCAATTTTCTTTTGTACAAAAATTGCGAACTGTTAGCAATTCATTAGGCGTTCTTAATATACCTATTCGTAGTTAGTATTCATGATTGTGTTTGTTTGAAAGCGTCATGTGAAATTGGGATGATGGGTCGAGTGCGTGCTGTTGTTTTAATACCTTTGATACTTTACTAGTAATTAGTTGGATTTTGATTTGTGTGTTTACTTAAAAGTGGCCTTAAGGCTCAATTCCAAATCAAATTTTAATTGTTTGCATATTCAAATTGATATCAAAGTTTGGAAAACAGGTTAATTTTTAATTTTAATCTTCGAATCTTTCCATAAATTCTGCTCAAAACTTCAGGTTTAATGTTTTATTATTTAAATTAAAAAAAAAATTAATCTAGAAACAAATAAAAAATATCTGCTTATTTCAGTACTGTAAAGACTAAATTTTAAAAACATCTTAAAACCATCATTTTGTTGATGCAGTTACATTTAAACCTAAAAAAGCCGATTAAAAGCCCTTGCTTGAAATCCTCTATTATTTACAACTCCCTTTAATGTTAATTAAAATATATAGATAAAAATTTAATTAAGTTTCGAAAACTACTAACTTTTTCACTATTGTTCGGTTAAAGATACATGAGCAGAAAAGCGGTCATTTGATTAATTTCCATATCTACCACAGGCTTGAGTAAACTGCATGAATTATAAATATCATACACGCGTGCCCAAAAGGCACTTGTGTCTATATTTCTTTCTGGTGTACATTATACACAGATGACTGAACGCTCGGTTTCTGACCAAGATAAATGGCGGGTCGTTGTGAAGATGATCAGAAAAATAAATTCAGATTCACAGCGTAGATTGAGCTTGACAAATGCGAAAGGGTGGAGTAGAATACTGCAGGGGAAGGTTTTGGAAAACACTTTTGACAGCATTTTGTCAACAAAAATTTGTTTAATTAAAATGAACTTTTGCTTTTTCATGTCGACATATGGCACTGGTTGTGCGAGTTTTGAAAATGAAAACAAACATGAAGACGCCGTAATGTCTGTGCGGAAGGTGTGGGGAGAGACGTGGTTTTACTGCTCACAATGACCTAGTTGGCGTCAGGCTCTTTACTCGTGGCACCCCATCGTTCGTGTGTGTCTGCATAATCGTCGTCCTTGACTAGAGAGAGAGAGAAAGAGAGAGAGGGGCGTGGATAGGGAGTCGCTATATTGGACGCGTGCCAAACGCGTTTGCCACACACTCATCCGACGCGTTATCCGCATTCCCAGAAGCTTCCGAAAAGGATGATATTGAAAAGTGTTATCGTTGTCATAGCAACGGAGCGATTTGCACAATTAGTCTTAAGCAGTTATAACGAGGTGTAATTATAGTTGGAAGGAAGGGGGAAAGAGGAAGGATAAGAAGATTTCTTGACGACGTTTCGCATGGTCAGTCAAAGGTTTGATAATGTTGCAAATTTGTCTTGCTAAGTCAAAGTGGTCGTTTCTAAGGTGAGCCACAAAACTGTAGCAAAGGAGGCCACAACACATCTGCCGCCATTACTTTTATGATCTCATTAAATTGGATACATTGTAATCACTGGTGATTATTCACGTCTATTTACATCGCACCATGCGATTGGACGTTTTGGTCTTTCTTCTTTGACTTTTCTACGAATTTTCACACATTGAGGCATTGGTTAATGTCGTGCTTGAAATGCATTGTATGATAATGGGAGGCGGTATTGTGTATAGTCTGCTTGAATAGCGGGCAATCAAAGTGCATCACGGGATTAATTTATAGCTGTTGGCGATAAAATGTGCGGTAATAATAAGTCCCTTCACTTAGTAACCAATAAAATTGCTCGTTTCATTTATGACCTCCATTTGCGTTCTTCTGTCTATTATTGCAAAAGAGAGAGAGAAAAAAATGGCTACAATTTCGCTAATAACGTAAACCATATACAATTTCCTCAACTGCAACTCGCCACCCCTAATTGGTTTTTTATTTCAGTCTCGCTTAGAAAATTTCTTATACTCCATCTCCATCCACGCACTGTTAATGACGTATTGCATTTGCCAAGCAAACGCTCGATAAGAAACGCGCGCGACCTTCCTCTGACGTCAGAAGGTCATTGCTACAATAGATTTCTTTTTCTCTTATGGCCCTGGGTGCAATGTGTCAATGATGATTATTGAAATACGATAAATATAAGTCGTTGTTCCTTTTTTTTCTTTTCTATTCTTCTAGGGTCTCATTTTTTTGTCATTACATTGATTAATCATTCACATCTCCTCTGTCATAGCTGGGTTATAGTGACTGTCTCCAGTACATTCCTCCTCTTTTTATCGATTTTTTCGTCTGGGTACTCATGTAGAAACTTCGATTTCTCACAAACTTTGTTATTATCGAATGGTCAACACCCAATCACGTGATTTTATCAATTTCGCTCTGATGAATTAAATATTTTACAATACCAAAATAAACTTTAACCTGAAAAAACACTGTTTCTATGCCAACGGTCAACTTTGTTCCAGCCGAATACTTTTTATCATCTATCATTCAAATAATCATTCAGGTATTAAAGGTAAATTTTGATCTGACCCATCAATCAAAATGTTACGAGAACGTTTCAGTGGTTGACCACAGCACTTAGTGACAGGTTTGAAATTAATTTCATCTTTCTACAAGTGATTGATTGATATTTGCATATGGCTTGTTGTTGTTTGCTTCTTGTTTCACCTGTCAATCTTTCAATCAAGCTGAAACAACACCCACCAACTAGTCTTCATTATATTAAGGGGATTTGTTCTTCCATTTACCGTTGAGTGTTTTTAGCTTCTTCTGGCTCTTGGATTGGCGCCAATTAGATGAACGCTTTGTCTTCATTATTCCCTATTCCTCGACTCAACCCTTTCACCCCAAAATCTTGGATTGATCTATCGTACGATACGCAAGGTCGCCATTTAAGGTTAGTGCGGCTATTTAATTGGGCTGTCGTCGACCAAATCCCTGAGCATAAAAGGGGTTAAGTCCTTTGTGAGTTAACCCTTCATTGTGCTGTGAATTTTAAAAGTTGTGAAATTGCTGCAGGTACTTAGAAATACGTTTTGTTTTATTTTTCTTCTTTTTTTTTCGTCTCCGGTTAATTTTCTCATTTAACACAAAGCTCGCCTGAATGAAGCGCACACGCTTTTCCTTGTTGATTTTTCTCCAATTGAATTGGCTACTTGACAAGGCACTCGTGCAACCCTTTACCTTTCATCTTTTAGTGAAGTACGCACAAGTTAATAGATAAATGGATTAAGTTGGCGTTTTCTTTCTCTTTCTCGTTTTCTCTCCTTTTCTCTTGCACTCACTTTTTATTTTATGGTCTTGTGCACTTTACTGTTCTCTGCCTGAGAATTTTCTCTCATTTGATTGAAAATTGGTGCCCTGCTTCTATCACGGGTTCGTTGAAGACTTTTGTTGGGTGAATTAAAGGAAATATGCGCATGTAAAGTCGTTGATGTAGGCTAATTGGTGCCAAGTGGGCCTATGAATCACCAGACGTGACACTACTGGACTCCATGGTGAGTGCTGAAATTACCTCTGCCAAATAGTGTTGTTTAAGGTGTTAGGTGACCGCGGTCGCAAAACATGAATTACGGATTGCATTAATGCGTAGAGCGGTAAAAGTTTAGTTTTAATGGTGTCTTAAACACTAATTAAAAGACCTTATTTGCTATAGATGTAATTTAAAGGTAAAGTAAATGAAAAAGTTAAACATAGGTCTAATGTTTCAGCGTGATTACGTTGTTGGACAAATTTGAACATTTTATTTTAGTTTCATTTGTGGAGGAATAATTTTATAATGAAAATTTAGTTTTACTTTGTTTGTGTTTACAAAGCTTTTTAGAAGTTTGATAAATTTTAGATAAAATTTATGTTTGTTTTTATTTATTGATCGAAGAAGTAGGTTTCGAGTGCGTTTTGATTCGAAGATGCGCAAATGGATTTTTTTTGTTGTTTTATATTCGAAGTATTTTTTATGATAGTTGTATATTTGAATATATCTTGGAGAATATGAAATATTTAGCACTAAATATAAAAAATGCAGTTGATTTTAGCTTTGGGTTCGCAACTCATCCAATTTAGCACGGACGCAACGTGCTAAATTAAAATTGAGCTCATCATTAAATTTTTTAAAAAATATATAAAACTCGTTTATTGATTATTGAAATCAAAAAGGATTTAGAAATGGGGTTTCATCTTATCTAAAAATCCAATTACATATTTCTCTTTTTTTACGATTTACCATACATTTGAAAATGATTACCAAGTTGGAATTAAGTTTTAAGATTTCGAGTTTTCTTTGCTTCTTTGAACTTCAGTTGAGCATGCAAATGCTGAGAAGAACGCGTTTTCACCTGTGAGCCGATAATGTTTTCTCAGATGGTCAAAGTAGAACTTTTTTCTAGTTTTGTTACAGTAAAATTATCTAAACTGAGTGCTGTTGCTACTCAAGAGGTTTTCCTCATAAATAAATCGAACCTTTGATGTCTTTTTCCATCTGTTACCATTTGTTTTCTGTATTTTTTAAAATGTTTTACACATTTTTTCTCAGTCTTTAGGGGAAAGAGATTCGTCATTTCTGATGAAAGTGCAACGACGACGACTGGATCAAAAGCGTGTCATTGGATGGACAACGGTGGTCATCTTGTGTACTCTTATTTTATTCCCGATGGACATTTTATCGAATTTCATTTCATTTTTTCAAATTTTCTTTTCTTCTTTAATCTTAAAACAAAAAATGAGAAGAAAAAAGTAATATTTTTTGACGTAAACTAAACTTTTCTCTTTTCCATTTTAATTATAAATTATACGTGAAATATAACCCAAAGTCACAAATAGTAGCCGCAAATAAATTCTTTTTGTGTTCGGCTACAAGACGCCTCGTGTCTTGAGTTTTCTGTAAATTTATTGCCCATCGGCGGCAGTTTGGTCTCCTCCTCCTACGTTTTCCCTTCGTTTGGCGCCAATCTGTTTCCTCGTTGCCTACTCAGTTGCAGATGAGAACAAAATTGATGAACGTATGCATCCGGCTTTTTTGATACGTGTCAGTCAAACAATGGTGAAATTGATCATATACTTCAGTCTTCCTTTTACATAAAAGTGAATAAACTTCTTGTTGAAAATGCTTGTTCGAAATAGCAGCAAAGTAGTAATAATTCTTCCATGTTTTCAAAATGGTGGATGTCTCATAAAACATAAAATTATTGGCAAAAAATGATGTGATTATGTGATATAAAATTGACACACTATAAAGAGTTAATGTATTTACTTTGAGTATCATAACTTTCCTTGTTCTACCGCATGCGCCTTATCACTATTAACGTTATCGTGATTATTTTATAAAATTATTTTCAAAAATTGCTTATAGCAATAACTTTAAATTATTTATTTTCACCGAGCTGTGTAATATTAAATAAAATATATAATATTTTGGAAAATAGAAAATATGATCACACATTATTAAATTTTTGTAATTCCACACAAAACAGCGTTCAGGAAAAACAATTTTTCTTTCTTTTTATTTATATTTTTTTTATCAATATATCTAAAAAGTATGTAATGCGGTAAAGTTTTGACAAAACACGCATTATTCTGATTAATGTTTTCTGCAACGTTAACTTAAACTTGTAAACTTCACTTGAAAAATCATTCTGTAACAAACAAACAAAAACAATTTGAGCCCGCCATTACAAATTTTAAAAAATGTTTAATGTTAAATGAAGTATGTAATTGGAAATTTACATTCTGTCTATTGCAATCTTGTTGATGTTATTTGTAGTTTCGCTTGAAATGTAACGCATGCGCATATGCGCTTTTGTTTGACAACTTATAATTGTGTGCTGAGAAAGAAGAGTGTGCTTGATTATGTCATTAGCGCGTTCATCGAGTGCGCGCGTGTCATCATGATGTGCAAGCGGCATCTTTCTTTTTCGTGGGTCGCTTATTTGTCGTCAGTGTTCACGCGCCAACGGATGCAAAAGGAACGCTGCCCGTTGGCAAAACATTGGCCGACTCAATCTACTTTCTCTTTCTCTATATGCCTTTTGTTTTCCCTTTTCCTCATTAGCAAAAATGCCTCAAGAAAAAGATTTATTATTTTTTCAAATGGAAAAGTATTAAGGTTCCTGCGCATAAAATTCATCGAACAGTCGATCGCACTAACGAATAATAACGAAGAAATAAATAATGAAACGCAGCGGCCCGTTAGTAAAACAATGGCTCATTCAATCTGATTCATTTTTTTCTTCCTAATTAATAAAAAGAACGCTGTAGTGTTATTTCATATATATATATATTTTATTTTTACAAGGGAAACAGTTATGCGCATGCGCAAGCATTCATAGATCCGTCCGCGCAATTGAACGATAACGATAAAGAACACGAATGCACAAAGAAATATAAATCAAGACCGATCACTGGCGGTGTAGTTTTGATATTGCACATACAACTGCCATTTTTGTTGGGCGTTCCTTTCGAAGTTCCTTTTTCGAGGACGCACAGAGGTCATTCGTCGCTCTTTCTCTCTCTCTTGCTTCATTCTACCTCCCTCCGCAGTGAACTCGGCTCCCGCCTCTTTCCTGAAAATCAATGCGAGGCTGTATTCGAGGGTTCCCCCTTCCCCTCCGCACACTCCACACGAAACCATGCTGAACGCAGGATAGTTCCCAAGAGCAGAACCCCGAAAGCGCCCGGCGTAAGGCGGCAGCTACCGTCCACCTTCAGGCGATGGACTTCCTAGGTAAAAAAAAAAGCAACGAAAAAAAAATCAGAAAATCCAATCAAATGATTTTCTTTTTTACGTGTTTATAATTGAAAATGTGAACACATGGCTGTATGTTAAAGTAAAGATTAAAATTGACGCGAGAGCGCGGAAGAGGATTAAAAAAATGTTACTGGCATTTTTTTTGTCTGAAATAAAAACTTTTGCATTAATTTTTTCTTATTATTAAACACTCAATAAAATTGAAATCAATTTGATTCTTTTCCCTTTTCTCTTTTTCTTTAAAAATAAATTCATTAATTCAAATCTAAAAGCAGTTAAGTAACTTATATATTGTCATGTGACTTCAGAGAAGTGATTGGTTCATTGATATCCACCTCTTCCGCCTTCTCTGCAGACAAATGACGTCATGTGCCTGCATTTGGGGTATTCCTAGGACAGGATTGCCCGCTTGCGATTTGCTTAACGCAAGGCGTGTAAATACTGCAGTGAAGCCAACTCTTGCCAAGTTTTATTATTTTCTATTTTCGAGTTTTTTATTGATTATTTTTCTATTATGACAAAGATATATTTTAAAACGATGGGATAATTAATTTTAATATCGATTTTAAGATCAAGTATTTATAGTTGCAGGCAATCGACATGGGTTGAAGGGTGGCACAGACGCTTGGGAGTTGATTCGCGTGACTAGTACCTGCACGCACATGATAAAGCATCTCTTGTTTCTCGATCGGGTAGTGAGGGTTGAAAAAGGGCTTTGATGCATTAAACAAGGTTCGTAATAGTATAAATAGCGATATTTCGAAGTAGTTTTCAACTTGGGTACCGGCTTTGTGAGTTATGTTCGAATAGTGTCGAATCACAGCTGGCGTTAATCCGAATGTGGTTAAATGAACTGCAGTTGGAAACCGCACCGTGTGTTAAGTTGTTGATTTGTTAATTAAGTTGGTCTTTTGCTTGTAATAGTAAATTGAACATGTTTGAAGTTTAAAGTTTCATTGGCAGTTGTTTGTTTAAAAGTTTCAATTAACTTTTTGTTTTATCTATTAAAAAATTACTTTTTACTGCCGTTAATGCTGATTTTGCAAACATTCGAGCCCTAATCCAGATGAAGAAATGGCTTAAGATACTTACGGTAATTGATTTGTATCGAGATGGTTTTGTAAAGACTTTTGAAGAAGTTAATTAATTTTATAGCAAAAAGAAATATCAATTTTATCGAAACGTCGGTCTTATGTGGGCCCTAGACAATTGGTTGTTGACAACAACTGCACTGACTGTTGTTTTTATGAGTATTATTACTTTGGTTGTGGTTACTGGAACTTGTTTGTCCGGTTACCAAGATACAAGTTATGCTATTCAATAATTGAAAACAGAATAACAAAAGCAGTAAATTGAAAATTGATTCAAAAATTAAAAATTGTGACAAGTCGATAAATAGCTTTATTAGGCGGGTTTTCGTTGTAATAAATAAAATTTAAAATGAAATTGAATCCATATTTTACGTCAGGTGGAATTTTCAATATTTATTCAGTTGCTTGATAAAACAAATCAAAATATGGATTTATAGATTTTAATAAAGTTTCAGAGCTAAAAGTATAAATTCATAATCAAGATTTTGCGTATAATTTATGTATGGTTGTTGTCGTTTTAAAATTTGTTTCATTTCTCTTTACGTTGGATTTGAAAAATTGTTTTTGCTTGACATTTATATTTTTCTAGAAAATTTTAAATTTTGAATTTTTTTCAATTTATTTTTATCACTTGATTATTCTTAGGTAAACATGTTTGTCTTTGAGAATTTAAAAGAATTTTGTATTTAATTTCATAATTTAAAGTTGTTTTTGTTGTTGTAGACATTGCAAATATTGAAGAAAGAATTGTAAAATTAAAATGTTTTGTTTAAAATTATCACACATTCATGTTCTCTTTAAAAACAAGTTTTTTAAATGTGATTAAATAATCGACATTTTGTACTTTAGTATGCATCACGCACCACAAGGGGAAACATGTGCAAACAATATTCATAGACTAGGACTGAAATATTTTTTTTTCTGGTATTTTCAAAATTTTGCGTTTTTTAATTTGCTTTATTTTTTTATTTAAAAGAAATCAATTCTACGATTTGCATGTTTTAAACTTTGCCTTGCTCAAGTTAAACGCTTGCACGGGTGTTTTCGTTGAAATTTATTATTTTTGTTACATTTTTTGCTGACATTAAGATAGCAAACTCAGATAATCGAATGTTATTTGAGCTCAAATGCCCACGCTTTACATGTAAATCGGACAACTTTATCAATTTGACAGTATAATCGTGACTAATCCATCGTTCCACAACTGCATGCAGCGGAAGTGAGTTTAAATTAAAAAAATTTTAAAAATATTTACAAAAGGATATTTGTCATGTATTTTTTAAAAATCAGAAAATATAAAGCAAAAAATAAGTATTATTACGAAAAAGGATGTTAAACACAGTCGTAAATGATTGGAAAAGAAGACCAGTTGTCTTTTATGTCTTTGAGGAGAGTTTATAGCTTGTTTTTGCATGGAGTTTTAGATAATTTCTACGTATTCGTGCGCACTGATTTTTAGAGCAGTTACAAGTATAAAACCAAGCTTTATTTCTGCTGTGTTGCGTTTTAAAGTTTATCCTTGCGTATTTATGCACTAGTTAAGGCAGTAATAATAAATAGTTTATGACTCGGAACTGTGTTAAATTAAAAGTTGCACCAGTGACAAAAGTGCAGTTTGAAAGGTGATCCACACGTAAAAAAATGGCATCATCGGTGCGTGCGTTTAGCCAGATGATCACAGCGAGCAAACATGGAAAAAGTCAGTGGTGCGTCCCTTACACTATCTCGAATTGGTTTGCTTTGGATCGGTAGAATCTGATGTGAAAAGTGGGCCTTGGGATTTTCGAATACCGTCCACACGGTTCTCGTCCATCTCCATATTTTTTTTCTTCTTCTCCGCAAATCGCCCCAGACTATGATCACTTGGGTCGAAGGGGCCTCATAAAATGCGCTGTTTGGTGGCGCCACTGATGTTAATAGACGCATGGCTGTAAAGAAGGCGCCACCTCGAGCCGATTTTTTCCTCTTTACTGGATGTTGCTATTGGTTTGGTTATAGCCCACTGAGAGGATTATTATTTTTGTGACCTGTGACGTCATTTATGAACGGTTTCCTATCCAGTTTTTCATCGCTCGGATTTTTCTTCTTCTTCTTACAAGGTCGTGGCGCCGGGCCAATTTTTCTGCTGAAATGTCAAAGTGTAATTTGTCTTCTAGCTGGATAATTTACCCTACTCAGCTCTTTAAAGTGAAAGTTAAACTTAATAATAACACAACATAGCCTAGATAATTTGCTATCAATAATAAAAGCGAAAGAATTATGTACAAACGATTTTTTCGGTACATAATCGATTTTTACTTAATAAGGAAACAAACAGAGTTGTTGACAGAGTTCCTCGTGAAGTTTTTAGTTGTTGACAATTCCATGAAAAATAGGAAAAATAAAAAAATAGCATTCTTTGTAATGGATAAATGCTTGGACGAAAAATGCTACGAGCTGTGCAGCGAAGCGAAGCGCAGATTCCATACAAGTTTCATGTTGTCTTCGAGTTTTAACTTGGCACAGTTGCGATCAATTAACTGCGTTCTATTAAGCATAATTAGACCTCTCCTTCTTTCAGTGTAAATGTGACTGCTGACAATTTGCGCGTGGAGGAAAACCGCAAGACATTGCTGCCCTTATTGCAAATTTTCTACTTATACCTACACCCGCCCGCATGCACACCTGGTCCATTTCTTCCTCTTTTATTTTTATATGCTGTTTTTATTTCGCATTCCGTCCGTTGATCTCTATTGCAATTTCATGGCCACCATCTTTGGGGATTGGAATAATGATGCCCTTGGGAGGGTTTTCAACATTCCAGACGCGCAATTTCAAATACGAGATTGAACATTAATTTGAATCTTTGATTTAGGGTTGTAGACGTATATTTTAGTAGACATTTTAAGTCGGCTTTAGGGAATTTTCCGAAAATTCCGATCAATGCAGGGAAGCCCTACGTGCTTTTCTGTGCGGAGCTTTTGCTTGAAAGTGAAGCAGCAGGAGAAAGAAAGAAAGTGAGTTGGCGGCTGATATATTCAGGTTGGTTTTAGCTGGTGCCACATTTTTCACCTGAGGTGTGTCAGGTGTGTAGTGCGCCTGCCTTGAGGCTCAACGACTTCATTTGCACGTGGCACTCATTTTTTTCTTTTATTCAGGGCCAGAACTTGTCGTTTACGTAATGAAATGTCGCTTTCTTGAGGCTGAGAACACGTCATAATTTAAATTTAATTTAATTAAAATCCGATCCCTTTGTGCTTTGAATGTGAATGAACGTCATTGAGACGCTGATTCAAACGCGCTAAAAGATTTAATTATAAGAAGGAATAACGATGAATCAGGGTATACATTTTTATGAATACTTTTGAGAAATTCAAGTTGGACGCTTTCAATTTCTTTTAAGTGAATTTCTAGTTCCTTTGGGTATCGAACATGATTTTCTCTTCTAGATTTCTTAAAAATACTGGACAAGGAACGAAGATTGAGTGGTGCTAATTGAAACGCTTTAGTACGTGACTGACAGATGCCGTCCATCAAGATGAAATCCCTGAGCAGGGGGTCTTTAATGGACATTCGGTCGATGTTTTTGATCATGTGATTTGCCTGCAACTGCAACCCTTTTTTATTTTTTGTTTTGTCTTTTCCTTCTTTTTGTCTCTTCCTTTTCAAATAAAAATAAAACCCCCTGGAGTAACATTTTTGTTTTTTTCCTCTTTTCTTTTCTTTGCAAAATGCAACAATTGCGGCTTTTTTCTTCCTTGACAGCAACGCGTGCATAGAATATATATCAGTTAAAGCTTAAAGATTCTCTATTCAAATAAGAATAGATATTTTTAATCTTATTTTGATGTGCTTTTTGTCTTTATCGCACTCATTTTATTTTCTTTTTGTATTTTATTCATGCATTAAAAATCCATTCATGTTCCAACTTTAAACTTTTTAAAATGATATACTCAACTCGTGGTGACGTAAGTTAAAAGATTATTTTTAAACTGATGACAAAATGCGGTTGAATTACAACTTGGTGACATTTAATAGGTAACGTCGTCTTTGTGTCGATCGCGTTTTGAAGGGAATGGGCGAAAAAAACTCCCAAGTCATTATACAAACTTCTTTTTGTACGTGATAAGTTTTTTCATCCTTTACCTGCATTCTTAATACAACGTTCGCGCATGGCCGCCGGCTGAGATTCGCATCCCGAGGGTTGCGTTGCGGCTCGTAATTGTATCAGTCGGAGAGAAGCGCTACGTTGATTGAATCCAGGTGAGACGTTGAACGATTTACAGTGAACTTGTGATTTAATACAAAAAAAAATTAAAGTCGAAAATAAAATTGATAATGACGTAATTAATACATATTTTCAAATAATGAAATAATTTAATAATGATAGTTGTAATCATTTTATTATTGAACTTCATTATTTATTAGTGCGTGATCTAATCAGTTTTGGATTCTTGTGTTTGAAAGGTTAACCAGAAGACTTTTTCATTCCTTTGTTGCTTAACCGGATTAAAACAGAGCGGTGAAGAATAATTCCCACGCATGACTGCCTTTTCGTCGCGTCTCTCTCAGCCCTAACAAGATTAACAGAATTTTCCCTGCCTAAAGGAGAGGCTGCGAAAATGGAAAAAGGAATGTGTGTATGCGAGTGCAGCACAAATCGCACATACCTAAGGGAAGAAGGATTTGAAGGATTCACACGACATTCGAAGCTACGAATGACGTTGACATAATTGAGTATGTGCATCTTGAGGAATTGGCTGATATCTCTTGTCCGGATTATAAATGGGCGCTTGAGTGTGTTGCTTGTAATCGCGCACTTCGCAGCCTGCAGATGCCTTTGTAGATTGGTGCTTATCTGATTGGACGAGGCGAGTGATGACGCGCATCCTCCCCGGGGGGGCGGAAGAGGAGGAAACTTCATTATAGGGTGGGGATTGTGTCGCGGTTCATTTCTTTTTCGAGCTTTTTGCTTTCATTGTAATTGGATTCTCTTGACGACACACTGTTTCAACACATTAAAATCTCCCCTTCTTAATCTCCACCTTAATCAACAAACATTCGTTTTTTTTTGTTTTTTTTTAATGATTATTTTTTTAATTAGACAACTTTTCCAACTTGAAACTCTCATTCCCCATGTGTAATCCGCCTTATTTTTAATGGTTGCTTCATTTTTCTTGTTAATTCGTTCTAAACCCTTTGCTCTTAATTCCATCGGTTGCTGTGAGGTTCGCTGTAGGTCAACGTGATTTATCGCCCACAGCTCGTAAAATGAATAGGAGGAACCCACGATTAAACTTCACATTCCTCTCTGACTTTTCTATTGGAGAGGGAAAGAGAGAAAGATAGGCAGCAGAGAAAGTTGCGTGGAGGATTGTGTGCGGGTTTTGTGAATCGAGCACTAACCTCCACATGCTTTGAATCAGTTTTGAATTACTTCACCACTTGAGGTCAAATGGAACGTTTTGAGAGGCGGGTTCTTTAATCTTGGGCCATCTTATCCTAGCGCGTCGCTCGGTGACGAGTCCAATTTGTAAAGTTCGTTTTATGGAGTGAGAGACAATTTTAGTCGCCTCTTAACTTGCTGGTCACGTGAGATGTGCACTCAGCGTAGTCTGCCTTCTCACTTCCCTGTGGAGTAATAAAAGGAAGGCGCCTAGTTCCATCTTGTCCTTCTTATTTGACTTCTTATTGGAAAGATTCCAGCCAATTTCCTAGGTTGAATATATATGTGATATTTGACATTGCTTGCATTATCGAATTCGGTTTCCTTCATTGCTCCCAGTATCTGTGTTGTGTTTTATTATTTTCTTCTTTAGGAAGTTGAATAAAGATGATATTTTTTTGAGTGGGTCAGATAAAGAAATGTCGATGCTTTCCTTTCTCTTTCTTCTCACTGGCGACTTGTGCTCGAGATTGGTTCTGTCGATAAACCGCAACGACTGGGTGCATGTTTTTTTCGGTTTGTGACGGATACTCACTCGGACTGATAGGTTAGATCGCTGTCGTCAATAAAATCTGTTTCGACTCGAGGCAGGTCCCATGAAGAGTGTGCAATTGCTCTATTGGAGGACAGAATTGCGTAACTAGTATAAGAGAAAGTTTTAATGAAAGCAACTGAACTGAATTCCATTTGAAGGCGTGCAGTGTTCCCTTGGTGGTGAGCTATGTAATAAACTTGGCGTCCGCCTTGCAACTGCTTACGCCTTCTACACTCGCTTCTTCCTTGAGGGGGAATTTGGGTCATTTTCTAAATCATCCCACCGTTGCCTAGATACCAGATCTACTGGAGTTTGGTTGGGTTAAAATGCGGCAGGGCTCCTCCCAAAATGGCCACCTTGGCCGAGGGCCAACTGACACTGGGACCGAAGAAAGGAATAAGGCTTTTGGTTTCTATGGAAACCTGGTAATAAAATCTTGCCCTTAATTATTTTTAAAGTACGGTATAATATAATAAAATGAATATTAATATTAACGGTCTGTGGAATATTTAATAATGTTACAATAAAAATTGAGGCCATCCTTTACCATCTTCCCTATCAAAATCCTCCTTCGTACGTCAACTTATGTTTTGATCGAACATCGCTTTCCACTTTCCTCAATGAGGCGTGTGTTTGACATGAGAATCTCAAACATATTAAAATCAAAAACCGAATTGATTTTTTTAAAAATAAATCATGTTTAGGTATTTTTTTTGCTTTATTTGTTAGAAAGCTTTAAAAATATTCATTAGTTGATGTGCAAATTACTTGCATCTAAATATGTTGACCTTGCATATTATATTTGCGTGTAATATCAACAGAATTTTCCGCTACTTAGTTGCTTTCATAATAGTAATTTATATTTCACTTATTTTACATGAATTTAAATTTTACTAGTGCTTAATGTTGTGTTTTTATGGAAATTGCTTATGGTTACTTTTCTGTATAAAATAATACGTCTTGTAAAATTAATATTGGTAATGCAAAGTGTCCTTGACCATACTCGACCACGTGTTGTCTGAATTATTTTCATGTAGTAATCTTTCATATTAAATTTTAACCGAAAAGCTAAGTGGAAAATTCGTTTAAAAGGAAATTCGCAAATGTTATTAAATTTAATAATAATTTTAGTTTAGATAGAATTATACTTGAAAAATGCTCGCCTTTATTTCTTTTTCTGTTAAATGTATATTAGGCTAAATAATTGGCAATTGGTAATGCTAATGAAAACGAACATTCAAATTTCACTACTTACCTAACTGCCCTATCTAATTTCATACTCATTTATCCTTGTTTGATTAAATGGCTCGAAATGCTATTGCTTACATCTGTGGATGCAACGATTACTAAGTTAACATACGTAACACATTACTTTTAAATGTGCATCGCCTATAGCGCAACACAATCTCAATGCATCAAAAAATTAATTAATTAACCACGTGATTGTCTCGATTAGTTTTCATCACTTAAAAATTCAACAGACACGTGAAACATTTAAGACTTAAAATTTATTCAATTTTAGTTAATTGAGAGCAGTAAAGCAACTTTAATGATGATTAGTTTTCGCAAATAATTATTATCAGCCTTACCTTACATTGATTTACATTTGTTGACGATTCTTTACAGAAACAAACTATGATTATGTTCCTTCACAGAATCAGAAAAAAGAGAAATAAATTGTCTTTCATTTACTAGGAATAATGCAATTGCGATGTTAAGTAGTAATAATTATTTGTAAGCTCCTTCTGCACTTCCCAGGAGAATACAGTATTATGTGAGCGAACTTCCCAAACAAATAAAGTTTTGCTTGTGAAGGAGCTCAGATAAGTATTAAAGTGATGGTGTTTTATCGCCCAGAAACTCTTGGGTTGGATGTGCAGCTGTATTTTTAAGATTGGTGTACTGGTGCCTCAGTTTTATCTTAGAGTTTTGCAAGTAATTTGAAGTTATAATAATTTATTTACTTACTTTTTTAAAGTGAAATTCTCCTCAAAATAAGATTTAACTTAAGATCATTTTATTTTCTGTATTTTTTTTCCAATATTGGTTTAATAAAATATTGAAGTAACTATTTTATGTCGGGCTTTGCGAGGGTTTAAAAGCATCTTTTATGTTTTTCATTCAACTCGATATTGGTTTACACTATAGTGTGGTCAAAAACATTTTCTTCAAATGGCGATATACCAAACTTTCAAACAAGATCCATAACTAATGCATTGTGTAATAAAAACTCTTGAAATTTAATCGGTATAATAAATTATAATTTTATTACTACTGTATATAAGTATCTTTAAGTTGAATGAGATGCGTATTTTTGTTCTTCCATCGAGATGTTGTGCCCTTAGTTTAAGGCCTCATAAAAAAGTATCCTGAGACCAGATGTTGCCTGCTGGGATCAGTTTAACTTACACTGATTTATATGTGTTGGGAGATTCTTTTTTCATTCCCCACTGTGTTTAAGATGAATTTTCTACAGCCGGCTTTAATTATTGCCAATTGTAGTGTTGGTATTCAAGTCGATTTACTTCCATGCGATGCTGATCTACAGCATCTACAGTTGGCATTTAGTTATTACATTACTCTAATTGCTTGCTAACTTAATGGACTATAGAAATATAACATACAGCTGAGCACGTTAGATAATTTTGTAATAGGTTTAATGGATAATGGAATTAGTGCAATATAATTGTTTAGTGTAATTCAAATTGACTGGATAGTCAATGAAATATTACATAATTGATGCTTTAATAAATTCTTAATGTTTCATATAAAATAATATGTTTTGTGTGTTCAGAAAGTGTACAGTAAATCAGATGACATAGTTAGCTGCACACGCCATTTGTAGATAGGCCGCAAAACATGTTTCTGCAAAGCTTCTGGTTTTATGGCTACTGTCACTTGAGAGCTCTTTCCGCTGGACCAAGCAGAGTTTTTCTCATTCTAAATTGCTAACAACACACACAAGATGGTAATACAAATTGGCATTTCGTAGACATCAGCTCAGCCTTACATGGACTTTCTGCTGTGGTTGTTTCCGCAACTTGATTGCAGTGCATTTTCACTGTAAATGTGCAACTCGCTGCATTGTATACAGACGTAACAACAAAATTGGATATAAAAATGGCATAAAAGTTATCCTCTTGCATTATTCTCTATTTTCATTGACATGAACTTGTAAGGTTCTCATGCGTTTGTACATGTACTAATAGACAAAGTGTCACATACAGTGTGTGTATAAATCTAGTAAGAGATTTAGTTTGAATTTCAATTGAAACTTTCTCTTATGCCTAGTTCCCATTCAAACCACTTTTATAGAACTTGAGACTTCTACAAGTTCAAACTTCTACAAATAAAATTGATACTGTTCACACTAGGGGACAGTTTTGTAAAGGTCTCATCATCTCTCTTGTTTCTTTTAAATACTTTAAATACAGTCTGATTTTGCTTTATGGAAGCCAAATCAGAAATTTTATCTCTGCTTTAACTCAGGTTGGTGGCAGCAATCTTTTTTTTTATAGTCATGTGACCCAAAATGGGTGGGGTTTGTAGATGTGACGTCAGGTTTTAGAAAAGCTGGCTATTTTGTTTTGAGTTCTACAAAACATGTACAAGTGTGAACATGTGATTTTCTAAAAGTGGGCTGGTTTTGTACAAAAGTGGTTTAAGTGGGAAATAGGCATAATGCCTTAAAAACTGAAGTTGTGTGCTTCCCTGCTCGATGTTATTGGGAATTGCTAAAGTGTCACTAGTATTTTGACATCAGTGGGGCTGAGTGGACAGACTAATCATAGTGCTTGTTTTGATATCAGAACTGTCGAAAGAAATCCAACAAAGCCATGAGTTGAGTTTTTGAACTTGCAAAGCAATTTAAAGTGAAGTTGTTTTATCTTATTCAATTTACTGTGGGTAATTAATGTTACATTTTTCTTAATTTTCGGTGCAGACTCAGTTGTAGCAACTCGTTAAACTCATCACCACCTTTATTTCCATAAATAATAAAGTTGTTCTCTACTGTTGAATTGATGGAGTTGTCAGACGCAGTCTGTCGAGTGTTAGTCCTCGTTTTTTTTTTGCAACATGAGCAGTTAGATAGATGGGTGTTTTGTACATGTAATGAATCTTGAATTTCGTTGCTTTTCCGTGCTCTTAAGTGGCGTCAGGTGTTTGAAGTTTGAGCCTGTCAGTGATTACGTATTGATTCTCAGATGAAACTCAAAGTTTCATTAAGAAACTAACAATAGTCAAATCAAAGATACAAACAAAAAAAATGCTTGCGTTAAGAATGAAAGATTGATGCAGTAGTTCGGTTTAATTAAAAACGAAGAATTTTTAAACAAAAATAGAGGAGCTTTTATACTTTTATCTTTAATTAACGTTCTGCGGATATTCAATTATCTTGATTAATTTGATTAGAATGTCTATTTATATTAAAATATGCTTTCAAATTGCAACAAAGAATCATAAAATGATCTGTTTAATGCTCTAAAATGTAATTCGTAAAAAAAAAATGTAAAACTAATTTGCAACGATTAAGTAAGCTCAACCAAAAGGCCAATCTTATTAGCAGAATCTTATTTATTATTTACACAAGACACTGTTTGACTAATTTCGTTTCTATTTTAAATATTTAGCCATTAAATTTTTAGCTTTGCGGTTTTTCTTTTTTTCTTCTTTTTTTTTCTTTTCTTTTCTTTTTGATGGAGGGATCATGTACAATCCTTTGATGTCTGAATTGAATCTGTATAAACCGCAGGCCAATGTGATTGATAGCGAGAAGAATTTCTATAATGATTTCCGGTCGGTTTGAGGCTCCCTCTACCCTAATGGCGTCCCCATTCACTTGCTCGTTGGCTTTCACGAATTGTCAATTTGTCCCCAAGAGAGGAATCGCCATGACTCGCGTTTCTAGTCCCTCATTAAGACCACGTAGCGCTTGGCCATCTGACACACTGTTTCCTTATTGCAGGGCAGCTGGGCGGTGATGAGAATGGCGGTGGAGACAAAGAAGCAGACGATTTGGCCGAACAAGAACGCCAAGAGGCTTTACGTGAAGCGGAAGAGAGACGAAAGGAAAAACATCGCAAAATGGAAGAAGAACGAGAGGAAATGCGTCAAGGAATCAGGGACAAAGTAAGAATGCAAAATATAAAATAAGGATGAAATGAAATAAAATATTTTTGTCGCATTGGTTTATTAATGTGCATTTTTATCAAACATTATTCTTTATTCCATTTTATTTTCTTTTGACATTTTTGTTCTGAGGGTGGTTTGTGATGTGAACTGAAAAGTCAACATTATTCTTTATGGATTTATGAATTTATGGAATTTTTGATCAACTTTTCTATTGTTTTAAAGACATTTCCTGGCAGAAAACAGTTTATTTTGGCCCAACGTTTACGTGAAGGAAAAAATCTTAGTAATCACAGGATGTACCAAATGACATCACTGACCTCTATCTTCAACGTCGACCTCGACATTGATGGTAGAGCGAAATAAAATCGAAAAATGTCTTTAAAATATAAGAATCCAAATTTATTCTCTAAATCATAGATCATCCTCAGATCCAATAAAGTTTAGCACTCAAACACTTTTAAATTCCATTTTATTTTAGTGCTACACATTTAGTTGGTATCCATCTTATTTTAAAAGAAAAAAAAATCCTTTAGCCGTGAATGACTCGAACATAAAAAAATTCATCCAATTCAACTCGGCAAATTTGTGGGCAAATGTTTTTTCGCCAAGTGGGAACTATCCTTTGAAGAATAAAAAAAGAGTTTTAATTTTTCATGAAGATGGGCTGTTGCTTATCAGACACATAAATGGCAAAAGTATGTCATCACTCAAATGTTATCTGTTGCCCGCCTTTCCTTTTATCTATCCTAAACAAACGCGTCGACGCACTGACATCACATGACGAGTAGTTTGTAGGTTGAACAGTAGCATTGGGGTTGTCTTAGTGATGTGTCCTTCACGTGATTAATTGAAGCGAACTATGAAAAAACTGGCAGCGAAGAGATGCGGCGAAGCGAGCAAAAGCATTCTCGCCACTTTTTTAAACAGTTGAGGGGATGGGAGACTTGTACTTTGCGCTCGTGCGGTTCTTGAAAACCAGGTTTCGCCTTGCGATCCTCGTATTTTTCTTTTGGTTCCGCTCCGTATAATCCGTGACATTAAGCGTTCGCTTGATTGCTTGATCCTCCGTTTCTTTTCCTTCACTTTACGCGCCATTATACCAGGCAATTAGGGGGCGTTGAGTGTGACGTCATTGCACGACCCTATTCATTTTAGTCTGTGGGTATATAAACTGATTTAAAACGCTTTTTCTTTTTCTTTTCTTGTTTCTTTCAGTACAAAATTGTGAAGAAAGTAGAACAACAAGAACAACCGCAAGAAGATGACGCTCCTGGAGGTCTTAACCGGAGAAAGAAAACACCAGAGGAATTAGCGAGAGAAGCCGAGGAGGAAGATCAAGATGAATTTACAAGTTAGCTTTCGAATTTTAAGAGAAAAAAATGGAATGTTGTTTACCGGTTTAATATTGCAATTTTTAATTCTTTTATTTCAGAATTGAAGAATACGTTGGAGACGCAAGTGAACGAACTCAAACAACAAATCGAAGGCAAATGTTCGATGCAGTGAAGTGCAATTGCAACATCTAGGAGTTGCTATGCAAAATAAAAAAAATCAAGGACAACATAAGAAAAATAGTATATTCAAACTAAATTACATAGCAGTTTCAAGATGATGATTTTCAGATCATCCAAAACTCCAGAACGTCATTTCTCCCTCTCCCTTAACATCAAGCGACGGTGAAGATCACCAAATAAATAACTAATCTGGCGATCATCATCATCAATAACCCTCTTTTAATCATCTTCTACTCTAATTCTACTATTAATACTCTTCTCTTAATAATTGCAAGTCTAATCTTGAATCTGTGTCCAATAATTCAATGTCAATTAGAAAAAAAATTCCTCCTTAGGGGCCTTGATTGCAACTTCTTTGTCGTTTTTATCATGTACTCCTTCCCCCACCCATTAATCCTCACTTAAAATGTATTTTACATTCCTCCTTTTACATAATTCCAACGCTACACTCAGGGGCCTGCCTCTGTCTTAATCCTTTGCTTGCTGCACATTCCCCCCTTTCCTTACTTCTCTCATTTCCTTTATTTGTTTCACCAAACACGAAAACTTTTCTGTTATTGCTTTTCTGGAATGGATTGAACTGTGATTGCACAGTCATTGGACAAGAATATTTATTGAAGTTGCAGGATGCCCCTTCAGTTTTAACTTGTGATATCTTTTGGTACCTCCAGAGTATTAAACTGGAAACAAAATATAATTAATAATTAAAAAAAAAACGAAAAAAATTTGTATTTGTAGTAAAAAAAATTTAGAAGGGATGAAATGGCAGTAGGCCTAGTTCTAGTGGAAAAAAATACAACTATATATAATATATACTATAAATAAATATAGCGAATTAAAAATAATAATACTACTAATGATAAATATTAATTATTAAATATTAACAAATATGTACCATATAAACATATAAAAGTAGTTGATTCCATCCATATGGTGAGAGAATGCAGTTTTTAAGTTGATATGAATGTTCTGGTGCCACTTAAACTCGGTGCAGCTATCAATAACCGGAGGTTGGATGCTTTCAATGGTGGGTTTTTGTAGTTAATATAACCCAAAATTGAAAGCTACCATTTTGTAGATGGAATCATTTTGATTAGTTAGAATCAGATTTAGTGGTTGTTTTTCATAAAAAAAAAAATTTAAAAAGGAAAAAATCAAATTTCTAGCCCACAAAGTTTTCAGGAAATGTAGACGATCTCGTTAAATGCTAGTCATTAATTTAATGTTTAAAAATAAAAAATGTTTGTATATTTTAATCAAACTTTATTTTTATTTGAATATTTGGATATAGTAATACATTGAGTTATCAATATATATATATACACAATTATCTTCTATATTATACAAGGTTTAAGAGTGTATTATTATATCCCCGAATTATATTGGAGGGATCTCTTTGTTTGTTAATGTGTGTACAAGAGACACCACTTGTTGTTCATTCTAATCACTGAAGAGAAAAAAACCTCATTTAACCACACGTAGGCCTAACATTTTTTGCAAGTACGGTAACTCACTACACTACAGCACCAGTTTTAATTAATCTATGTGTATCATGCATCTTTTTCTCCCGAGAGGGCGAAGAATTTTGGCGGAAAAATCAAATTCACTTAAATCTGTCAACTCTTTTCCGATTTCCAGTTTTTTCTCATAAAGTAGTGGGTTATTGGCCACATGTGAGGGGAATGAAAAAATCACCTGGACAGGTCAAATTGCGGCTCTCTCCCATTCCCCTCATCCACCCATCCCCGCTTTATGTAGTGTGGTGCATGTTATTTAATTGTTAATTTTTTTAAATTTGTTTCGTTTCTTGTGTATTTTCGTGATGGGTGGTTTTGTGGGCTCGCACCTGTCCACCTATTTCCCACCATTTTTACCCGTTTTGTGGCGCACCTGCGGCCTAAATGGAATTCGTGTCTACGCTAAGTGTGAGCTTTTGCAGCGACCTTTAAACCTCAAGTGATTAAGAAAATAAAGAACCTCATTTGGTGTAACCTTCCTTTGTGTACGAAGTTACGTGACTTGAAATTTTATCCCTATAAAACCTGTAATTGCTAAGCCAAATGAGTGACGTAATTTGAAATCTTTAAAATCATATCCAGGTGCAAAAGGTGAGAAAGAGAAAAGATGGAATGAGGAATCGAGGGCAGTGAGGTGAAGGTTTTCGAGATTGCAATTTATATATCAAATCCTGATGAATATTAATGTCTGTCACATTTTCATTTTGATAACATTTCTGTATTTCATTAGGATTACCAGACATTCAATTCATCTTAGCACATCCCAATTTGTTTTCAATTATTCCAATTTAATTTTACACTTTTTGTAATTTTTTCAGAGTAAATAATTTGTATAAAATAATGTTATAAATATATATATTATATATTGCAGAAAATAATTATAATTTTTTAGTCTCATTGTGAAAATGAATACCAACAATTTTTGTGATCTTTATAACATTTATGAATTATTATCATTATTATTATTGAATATTATCATTATTTTCATTTTCTCTAAATATTTTGTATTTATTACAACAAATCTGGTAATTCTGATGTTTAGATAAAATTTGTCATTAGTATAAAGCTAGTGATTTGCTGGACGAATAAATTAAAACTTAATATATTCTGCATTTTATTATTGTAGCCAAAGGAAATTGTTGATAGAAAATTCATTAGATCATTTGAAAATTTGCTAATGAGAAAATTTTGCATGTTTATAGGCTTGGCTTTCATATTTTTGCCTGGCTGATCGATTGGAATTTTTTGACAAAATGAAAAAGAAATACACTTTTTTTCTCCTCAGGTTATAAATGATTTTGATGTAGTGAATATTCATGAATTATTCGGTTTTATTATGTTTTTCTTATCCTGAAGAGACAATTATTTTTATGACATAAATGGAGGAATATTAAATAAAAAAAATAATAATTAAAAAAAATCATTCTTCAATCAAAAACATTTTTAAAATTTTTGTATGACAAGAGGGTTTCACATATTACATTCCACGATTCACATAATCCTTGAATGTATAAGGGTTTTCAAACTTAATAGATGCTCTGCGGTCACAAATTGCACGCTTTAATTTTGTTTTTGCAATTTCAAATACAAATATAAAGAAATTAACCACATGTGAATTTTAGAAAGACTTTGCTGCTTTCGAATGTATAATTTGGGGTTTAATTAAGATTATTTAATTATTTTCATACTAGTCCCCTTAAAACTCAATTCATGTAGCTTAAATGTAAAAGCAACGAGATCTGTAAATAAAATTTTAATCTGAATTATGTTGAAAGAAATATTTTATCGATTTTGTGAATAAGCAAGAAAATACATAGGAATCTACCATTTTAAGTTCATCTGATACTGCCTGCCATCTCACGGCAAAAACCGGTAAATATCTTTGAATATTTACATTAGCGAGTATTGCATAAAGAGAAGACTTCAATGTGGTAGTTCAATTTGTAATTATCTTACAAATAAAATCTAAAATTGTTCTAAAGCTGAGTAATCGTTTCAAACAAATTGTCTGTACATTATGTAGAAGCACGTAATCATGAATAAAACTCATTAATTTTATAGTAATTAAAAATAAACAATTCAATTTCAATTCAATTCAGAATAGTAAATTTTCAGCAGATAAAAATTTACACGTATAGATATAATTTAAGATGATATATCACTGATATATTTATTTATGTATTTATTTATTTATTCATTCATTCAATTTTTTTTCACTAGCACGGTCACAAAGCAAACCAAAAAAATTTTGATATGTGATTTATCATGATCATGACTAGTTTTTGTCTCCTGGTCATGAATAACCAACAAACAAAAATCAATCATTTTATATACGTAACAAAACATTTATTTATTAATTTAAAACAAATCAAAATCTAACTAAACATTTTTTTTAATTTTCTGTCTAATTTTTATCTTGATAAAATAAATAATAAAATATAAATTTCTTGGCTTCCCATTATTTTCATATTACAAGTACAAATCATTTAATTTATCTCTCAATTATTAAGACACAACCAATTTTGGTTCACTACAAGGTTAGAACCAAGTTAAAGATATGAACACAATAAATTCCCAGTTCCCTGACCAGCTTGCTTGATAAACAAAGGTCATTGTTCGGTTCGCCAGGTTGAAAAGATCAAAGGATGAACACACTAGATGTTGCTTACTGAGAAAACAACGCTTTCTAGCTTTAAGATGTTGCCGTTTATGGAAAGGTTAAATTTTACAAAGATTTCGTACAAAGTGTACTCTGTACTATTCGCTTTAGGCATGTAACATCCAGGGATGATGTTGATATGTGAAATTGGCTATACGTTTGTCAAGAAACACCTACCTAAGGGTGCTTGAGAGAAAACTAAACAAACTTAGCAAAGTTATTATCTAGGGTCTTGTCCATTGTTATATGTTTACTTCAATCTCTAGCAATAATATATAATCTGCGGTTGATGTCAACTTAGATCTAAGATAACTGCAGACGGAAGCATAAATAATAAATTTAGAATTTAAATGAGTAATAAAGTAATGGCAGGATTAAAACTTAAGAAAATAAAGTGCTTTTAATAAAAAATAGAGGAAGAATAAGAAAATAATACTGATAATGGACTTGTTAATTATGGATACGATTTATATAAAAGGCAAGTAAATATTGAATAATTTATTTTTTCTTAACTCTAACAAACCAAAAGTTGAAGCAAACAATCGAGTAATAAAAATAAATAACAAAACAAGAAAAAAACTTTATATGTGTTTGCTTTTTTCCAAGCATTCATGAAGAGAGAACTGTAATCTAGTTAAAAACAAATAATTTAGCTCCGTTATTAATGTTAATGTTGTTTTCACATACATTCTGTGAATTTTCTATGCAAAACTGAGTTTAAAGAATTAAAAATAAAAAGAAATTATATTTTTATTACTGAACCACTCGAGTTATGAATTTATTTCTCATTATATAAATTTAGATCAAATTTATTTTGTCTCAGAAAAGAAAATTCACAGAAAGTTCTATAAATTTTATTTTATATAAATAATTTCAACTATGATAAAAGTAAAGGTTTGAATTTGCATTTAAACCTTTTTGAAGGAATTAATTTACCCTTATATTTCTTAGAAATCATTTTGAAAAAGAAATCGAATGGCACAGATTGCTAAACAACTCGATAAAGGTGCCTTATTGCTACTTGCTATGATTTACTGTGGTTCCTATTAATCATTCTACACAGCACTGACGTGACTTAGTTTTAGAATGAGACTTGGCACCATGTGTTCAACTTTCTACGACATCTGTTGTAACCCATTTGATTGACAACTACATAGTTCTTTCGTAATCGGAAAAAAAACTACACAAAATATCCATTTTCCCTGTCAATTAAAAATGGATATTTTATGTTCTTTTTTTCCGATTGCGTAAAGGAAAAACACAAATTACCTTTCAAATGTAGGGTCTTGTGCAGGAATGTTTTCAGTCACTAACTTTTTTTGTCTGAGGTTGGCTAAGTCAGATTCTTCTTTTCGTAACTGTTCCTTTAAGTCTGAAACAAAATGATTATTGGTTAATTTAAACGAATAATGATGAAATTATAAAAGAAAGAAATTACTCAAGATATTAAGATTATGTTGTTGAAGTTCCTCTCTGAGTGAGAATTCGATTAATTTCAATTCTTTTATTTTTTTTGCCATTTCTATTTGCATCTGTAAGTGAATTTTAATTTCTTTGAAATCTTCATGTTTTCGTTTTAGCATTAACTCGGTTTTATTCCAGCCTGTTCCAAAGGCGAAATAATGCTGCGAAAATTTTTCAACGCTTTCCGAAAATATTTGTTTAAGTTGACTTTCTTGGTTTTCTGCTTCTATTAATTTAGTATTCAGTTGTAGTTCTTCATTTTTAATAGCGGCCTCTTGTATTTTCATAACGTCGTATTGCTTTAAATTCCACTGATGATTAAGTTCTTCCTCGCAAGCTTTTTGAATCTGATTATTAAAAATGAATTTTTAAAAATTATAAAAAAATTTGTTAAAGAGAAAGAATCATAGTTCCTAATTCTGCTTACCTTGATAAATTTCTGTCCTTCTAAACTTACTAACTCATCCTCAATGTTTTTAATCCAATTGACAGTATCTTCGATTTGCTTTTTTACTGTATATTTAAATACAATTAGTAAAAATTATTTTGGTTAATTTTTTCTCTAATTACCTTCCACTAATCGTCGCTTTTTTTCCGTTGCGTTAATTTCTGATTGTAAAATCTGGTTGAAGATTGTATCCAAGTTAGCCGACATTTTGATCTACGACGGTCAAAATATGATAAGCTATACTAATCTAAATTCAAATCTAAATAAACATTTATGTAATAATTTCAATATTTCTGAAGATTTCAAAAATCATTACAGTAAAACGTTGTAACAAAGAACCATAATCTTAAAATTTTTAATTTGTCTCGTGAATGGGCCTAATGTTAGTTTCACTGTTTTACGATTATGTAAGATGATAAATAAATCTAAATAAACATATAAATCAAACAGAAGTATTGCCTTACTACTTGTAGACATATTAGAATTGTAGGTACATCCATACCTTTAACGTTTGAAACGAACTGGTTGAGAAATGTCGGAAACTATCAAAAATACAAATGGCGCTGCTAAAGATGGCCGTTCTACGAGGAATACCTGAGAGATCATTTTACGCTTTATTCTAAATTTATGTAAAACACTATCATTGCAAATATAACATATAAATCAAATTATAGTTTCTTTATTGAAATATTAAAGCAATTACAAAGTTTTAAAATCAAAAGGAAAACCAAATTCAGTGCGGAAGAGGATCAAGTTCTTCTCCAAGAATCGCTCGAGAGTACGGTTGTGGGTAATAAGATGGATACAAATCATCACTAGTAAGTTGTTTTCTGGTAAGGAAACTGTTGGAAGCCGATGAGGGAAGAAACATTCTGCTTCGATGGCAACATTTAGTTTTTGTACCATTTAAAGCGAATATTTGTTGGCCGCAGCATACATTTAGTCGTGAAATGTATGGCTTTCCACCACAACAACCCATTTCTTCGGTTGGATCCCTGCCTCGGGAAAACAGCTCATTATTACAGCAAATTTGTTTATCTGGATTGAAAAGATTGTGGCCGCAACAGGAAGTCATCAAATTACTCTCTAAATCGTCACTTCTGGCTCTAATGATACCTCCGCAACAAATCTGCTTTTCTGGATAATATGTACTCTTGCCACAACATCCTAAATCTTGGGAATTTTGAGGATGAATTACTCCATCGCAACAAATTTCATTAACAGTATCAAAACTAGCACTGCCGCAGCAGGTGGCCCTCAGGCTCGATTTATTTATTATTTTCTTTTCGCAACATAATTGCGTTGATGCGTTGTAAGCTTCCCCATCACAACATTGACTGCCGTCGGTTAGTTTAGGAAGAACTTTTCCTTTACAACATAATTCAGTTTCCATATTATATACAAGTGAGTTGTTGCAGCAACTTAGGTTTTTTCTGCCACTAAAAACTTGACTGCCACAGCATGTGTCATCTTGCTGTTGACGTGCAAATAATTTTCCATTGCAACATTTTTTCTTTCTAATATCATAGAATTGATCTTTCCCACAACATAGAATAAAATCAGGTGGAGTGCATTTTAAAGATTCAGGCAAATCATGGAGACTGCCTAAACAACATGCAGTAGTTTTGAGGTTGTACGTTTGATTATAACAACACGCCGTGAGCAAACCATGTTCTAATGGCAATGGCCGACCTCCACAACAGAGATGAGTGCTGAAATCAATGGCCTTGTTAGCGCAACACGCACTTGTCCAGCATGAAGAGTGAGGCTGTATGACTCCACCACAACATGCTTCTTCTGCAGGATCGTATAAAACATCGCCTGTAATAATTTAACAAAATATTTTTAAATAAAATTCGTTTTTATTTTAATGTGATACTTTTTTCTTTTGGAGATTTAATATAGAATTTGACCTTGAATTAGTGTGCAGCATAAAAAGCAAATGAGGCAAATGAAATTTGATATCTCCAAAGATCTGCTCATGATGTCAAGTACCTGTTAACTACAGATTTGATCGTTTCAGTTACAGCAAATTAAATTTCAACCATTTGAAAATTATGTAAAGACTAAAACAATACTTACCTTGACTAAGTTATTTGGAAAAATGCTCTCTGCTTACCCAGCTGCAAGTTCAAGTGAAAGTAATTGTGAAACATTAAGTAAACGTGTTTTCTCCCTCTTTATATTTGTATTTTTTATTTTTTTTATTTCTTATGTCTTGAGGGAATTTAATTCAGTTCACTGGCCCATCCTTGTGAAGGTCACTTGGAAAAAAAATAATTAATGATGATTTCTTTTAAATAAATTAGCATAAACAAATTGCAAGTTCACTAAATTTTATTCTAAGTTAGATTACAGACATTACATGTAATTCTTATATCTTTCATCAATTGAAGTCAAATATTGAAATTTATCCACAAACCTAAAATAAAATTTAAAAAATTATTTTCAAAAGATTTTTTTTTTTAAATTTATCTAACTAATTTATAGATACTTACGTTTCGAAATTGTTCTTCCACACAAAAAATGAAAAATTTAATCTGAAATATTAAAACAATGTTGTTTTCAGTTGGTGACAACCTAGAATATGCAAATACATACTTCTTCAGCTTTTTCTTTACGAGCATCAGATGCTTTGAATCCACATTCTTTAATTTTTTTCCAGTATGTTACTTGTTTCTGAAAATGACAGGAACATTAAATATTAAGTCAGAAATAAAATTTAAATAATAACCTGGCCAGTTGGGTAATTTTCTTTTGCATCCATCAATCGACGTACTGCAGTTGAATCAATGCCATCTTTATTAATCTAGAGAATTGAATTAAATCAGTTAAATTAAACACAATAAAAAATAATTGGTTTTACCAAATCTAGTTTTTGACAAATGCATTCGCCAGCTTTGTATTCTTCATCAGTCTAAAAAGGAAATCATAAAAATTTTGTATTGTGTAACATTAAAGGTTCACTGATGCGTACAAGATAACTTATTGGCATTGGGGGTTCTGTTGCAGGTGCTGCCTTACGCTTAGATCGACCAGGAACCGGAGTATTGCAAGCAATAAATGCATCGCTGATCTAAAAAATTAAAAACAAAACAATAATATTTTAAAAACTTTTTAAAGTTCATTTAAACAATAAAAATATTAACATCGAAACTGATGTTTAAGTTACAGAAAAAATAATAATTAAATTTATATTTAACCGGTTATCAAATATTAAATACCTTTTCAGGAATTTTTCCTATGCATGGCAGTTCCTTAAATAAAATTTAAAAAAAAAGTATTTTTTAAAACAATTTAAAACAATTAAATTACAGTCAAATTTGGTTACAGCGACAGTCAAGTGACCGAGCATTTTATGATGTTGATATAGAGTTACTTTAACCTTGTACTCGAGTTGTTATATACCTGATGTCGCTGTAACTTAGTTTAACTGTAGTTTAATAGAAACATATTACTGTAAGAATGTATTTTTTTTCAATTACTTACAACTTTCTCACTTGAAACTTCAAAAATCGCGAAGCAAGCGCAGAAGAGGACGAGTAGTGCGATCTTCATTCTGTCAACTTTGATTTGAATTGACTCAAATTAGGGCGTTACGTTGGTTTTATGCCGGTTCACCGAGCATAGGTGACTCAGAATAAGGCCAGGAAACACATTTGCTTTATTTCTAAATTGCTTACATAAAAAAATCTGTTTCGCATGGGAATTTTATTTATTGAATTTTTAAGCTGTATTTTTTTACATTATGTCGAAATCTGAATATTATATTTTAATATAATTATGTGTTTGTGATTTTTAATGTTAACAGCTTTATTTCTCATCTAACACGATTGCGTTAGCAACTTGTATTTTTTATTGCCTCGTTTTGAAGGTCAACTATTGAGTTCAATTCACTGAATCAGGTTGTACACAAAAAAAATGTTTTTATGAAAGGAAGCTACAGAAAATATCATATCCGTTTTTTTATTTATTATTTTTATTGGTTAATTATATGACGCGTTATTTTTTCCAGATACACTTACATGGTTTATTTTAAATTGGGTGATTACAATAATTTTTACGATTACATGTACATTTTGGCTCATAAATCAAGAAATATTTACCATGGTTGTGCATTTATAAAAGACATATCTAAAAAGTTGAATTTAAAAATTAAAAGAAAAGAATTAATGTTTGAACTTATTTACTCACCTTGCTTCTTTTTTCTACAAAACAATCAAAATTCTCATCGTTGGACTGCAACAAGAAATAAAATGTTCATAAAATCTAATTAATAAAATATCATTCAAAAATAAGTTCCACTTACTTTACTCTTGTCTTTAGTACAGTCATCAACCGCAGATTTAAGTTTCGTTTTAATCTGAAAATTTAACTATTTTATTTACTTAATTTTTGGTTTTTAATTGAAGATTTTACCTCTGGCATTGTTTCTTCATACATATCTATAATTTCTTTATACCTTTGAAAATTTATAGGTTTTTCTGCATTTTCAGGAATCTGGTAAAGTACATTATTAATAGAAATTAAATGCACACAAGTTTAAAATTTATACTTACAAGTTTTAATTTTTGCCAATGACAAATTTTTACTTCTTGTGCAAATAACTTCTGTTCATCCTAGATGTTAATAATTCATTTATTAGAAAATTATGTGTGCTATAAATCTGAATTAAATATATTACTTTGGGAGCTGAAGTTGGAATTTTACATAGTGGTCTTTTCTTTTTCGGATCTTTAGGTTCTTCAGGAAGATATTTTTCAAACTTTTTATTACTTTTCATAGTTTCGCACTTACACTGATTTAAATAAAACTTGCCCTTAAAGAAAAACATTAAATGCAACAGTAAAGTATGTTAAAACTTTAAATAGGATACTAACCTCTTTGTTTAATTTAACATAGCATTTCTCTGTTATTTTTGGACTTGTAGTCGTAGAAGTGGTGGTACCCAAAGTGGTAGTTAAAGGAGTTGTAGTTGCAGAAGTTTCTTTTTTCTTTACAGTCGTTTCTTCTGTCTTTGGAGTAGATTCTGACGCAGGCTGTGAAGTAGTTTTTGACGTAGACTGTGGAGTAGTTTTTGATGTAGGCTGTGGAGTAGTTTTTGACGTCGTCTGTGGAGTAGTTTTTGACGTCTTCTGTGGAGTAGTTTTTGACGTCGTCTGTAGAGTAGTTTTTGACGTAGGCTGTGGAGTAGCTTTTAACGTTGTCTGTGAAGTAGTTTTTGATGTCGCCTGTGGAGTAGTTTTTGACGTTGTCTGTGGAGTAGTTTTTGACGTAGGCTGTGGAGTAGTTTTTGACGTAGGCTGTTGAGTAGTTTTTGAAGTAGGCTGTTGAGTAGTTTTTGACGTAGGCTGTGGAGTAGTTTTTGACGTAGGCTGTGAAGTAGTTTTTGACGTAGGCTGTGGAGTAGTTTTTGACGTAGGCTGTGGAGTAGTTTTTGACGTAGGCTGTGGAGTAGTTTTTGACGTCGCCTGTGGAGTAGTTTTTGACGTCGCCTGTGGAGTAGTTTTTGACGTCGCCTGTGGAGTAGTTTCTGATGTCGTCTGTATAGTAGTTTCTGAAGTCGCCTGTGCAGTAGTTTCTGTATTCGCCTGTGTAGTAGTTTCTGACGTTGCCTGTGTAGTAGTTTCTGACTTTGCTTGTGTAGTAGTTTCTGTAGTCGCCTGTGGAGTAGTTTCTGTAGTCGCCTGTGTAGTAGTTTCTGTAGTCGCCTGTGTAGTAGTTTCTGTAGTCGCCTGTGTAGTAG